>JAUELF010261585.1:0-11310 GCA_031471495.1 Clinocardium nuttallii | reverse complement strand
ACCAGCTTGTGATTCGTACATGTTACGACATACGTTCTCTTCTATACTACCGTAACGCAGAGAACTTTAAATTCTTAGTTCAGATCTTAGTTTCAAACAGATTACGATGTATTTTGTATTAACCCTTTTCACCTTTTCAACATGCCGACACCTAAAATGGTGTGTAAAGCGAGTTCATGAGCTACATTACAGTTAAATAAACAATCTGAAATTTGCAACAATTTAAGACCCATAGCAGTCAGGGTCTGTGCACACCCATTACAATAAAACAAACCTCTTAGGCTTGAAACAACTTGAAAATATGAGCCGCGCTCTGCGAAAACCAACAATAATCCTTTCAAACATGTAGACGCATTCTGACGCATCTGAAGCAGACGACTTTTGAAAACAATGTGACAAAAGGAGAAATTGCTCAAAACGAGCAATTTCTCCTTTTGCCATAATGTTTTCTACTGTGTTCAGTAATTTTATCTTCATTTGTAGGGATTTTCCATTTTGTTATCTAGATGTTTTCAAACGGGTCTGCTGCATACTTGCTGTATGTTTGAAAGGGTTAAGGCAAATGCGGCTAGTTAGAATTCCCCCGCAGTCCGTTCCATGGCTACCTTGTTCGCCAATAGGTCACAACAGGTTTCAAGATACTTCGAATAATGAGCTTTCCGTTCTATAAACATAGTATTGAAGCACAGCCGGCTTTTAACCCATTACTTCATATGCCTTATCATAGGTCGTGTGCTTTACAATCATCAAACAATTTTCCCAATCTAGAAAACTGAAAATAAAGAGTTGAAAATATTGAAATAAAAGGTGACATTGCTCGTTTTGAGCAATTTCACCTTTTATTGCAATGTTTTCAAAAGTCGTCTGCAACAGCAGGCTTCAACTGTAGTCTGTGGGAAGTAATGGGTTTTAGTTCATTTGTAATACGTACCGAAAGGTTGGATTTCCTCAAATTAAAGTTTATAACGTCAATCTTGTGAAGTATGCTAACAAACTATTACATTGACAGAACTCCCATTACGCTTTTAAACAGAGATCCGGGATGAGAAGTAACGTTAAAGTACCAGGGATAATGAGTACATCAACTCAGGTCAGAGATGATATAGTAGTAAAATAGGTTCTTCGAAACCCTTTAAAACAATGATGAAGGGAGATAACTTTAATGTAACTATTTTGTGTTTCACCGTATAACCTCCCTTGGTATGAGAAGAGAGAGTGATAATTTGATGAACGTCACATGAGACATTGCATGGGGAATTATACAAGTTGTGAACTATGTTGGTTCAGATCAGCCTGTATATCCACACATTCTGGTCAACATATACACTGGTCCCTTATTACTTACACAAGCTGCTATTAAGCTTCTGGCACATTATTAAAATCCCGATAATACTGATTTCATTTACAGGTTGATCTGAACCTATACTATTAAAAAATGCCAACTTGGACCTTTTTACACTTACGACCTTAAATGGTAATCGCTGGTTAACCGATGGTCTGTTTTTCCAAAACGCTTGTTCTCCATCAATTCGAAACAACCTATATGATGAAACAATAAATGAGACGTTTAAACTAAGAAAACCAACATTATGGCATCTGCGCAATGTATCCACCACATTTTCCTATAGCTCTATCCCTCGGAGACGGAATGTGTCGCCCCGGAGCACCACACAATGACCCGGGCCGACACATTCCGTCTCCGAGGGACAGAGGTATAGAACAATGGTTTCTGAAGCAGAAAATCAACAGGAGGCAAAACGTGTCTATCCGGCTAAGGAGGATCAGGGTCGACACTTTACGCTGGATCCACAATGTTGGTTTTCTCGCGAGACGGCTCAAATGTAACAGACTCAAACATTTCTTTTTCAGAATTGCGCGGACTAAATGCCAACTCTCTATCCCAACAACACATGAATCTCGTAACAGCGCTACACCAACAACGCGAACGAGAACGGGAAGGTATATGCTTCGTATTTATTTAGGTTGTTAACCATTTTCCTCATGAACAACTGTCGCTTACATGTAGTTTACTAGTATACACTGATTTATTATATGTCGCTTACATATAGTTTACTAGTATACACTGATTTATTATCTGTCGCTTACATGTAGTTTACTAGTATAGAATGATCTAACAACTGTCGCTTCCATGTAGTTTACTAGTATACACTGATTATTATTTGTCGCTTACATGCAGTTTACTAGTATACACTGATTTATTATCTGTCGCATACATATAGTTTACTAGTATACACTGATCTAACAACTGTCGCTTACATGTAGTTTACTAGTATACACTGATCTAACAACTGTTGCTTACATGTAGCTTACTAGTATACACTGCTCTAACAACTGTCGCTTACATGAAGTTTACTAGTATACACTGATTTATTATTTGTCGCTTACATGCAGTTTACTAGTATACACTGATCTATTATCTGTCGCTTACATGTAGTTTACTAGTATACACTGATTTAATATCTGTCGCTCACATGTAGTTTGCTTGTATACACTGATTTAACAACTGTCGCTTACATGTAGTTTACTAGTATACACGGATTCAACAACTGTCGCTCACATGTAGTTTGCTAGTATACACTGATTTAACAACTGTCGCTTACATGTAGTTTGCTAGTATACACTGATTTAACAGCTGTCGCTTACATGTAGTTTACTAGTATACACTGATTTAACAACTTTCGCTTTACTAGTATACACTGATTTATTATATGTCGCGTATATGTAGTTTACTAGCATACACTGATTTATTATCTGTCGCTTACATGTAGTTTACTAGTATACAATGATTTATTATCTGTCGCTTACATGTAGTTTACTAGTATACACTGATTTATTATCTGTCGCTTACATGTAGTGTACTAGTATATACTGATTTATTATCTGTTGCTTACATGTAGTTTACTATAGTATACACTGATTGATTATCTGTCGCTTACATGTAGTTTACTAGTATACAATGATGCATTATCTGTCGCTTACATGTAGTTTACTAGTATACAATGATGTATTATCTGTCGCGTACATGTAGTTTACTAGTATACACTGATTTAACAACTGTCGCTTACATGTAGTTTACTAGTATACACTGATTTCACAACTGTCGCTTACATGTAGTTTACTAGTAAACACTGATTTATTATATGTCGCTTACATGTAGTTTACTAGTATACACTGATTTAACAACTGTCGCTTACATGTAGTTTACTAGTATACACTGATTTATTATCTGTCGCTTACATGTAGTTTACTAGTATACACTGATTTATTATCTGTCGTTTACATGTAGTTTACTAGTATACACTGATTTAACAACTGTCACTTACATGTAGTTTACTAGTATACACTGATTTATTATCTGTCGCTTACACGTAGTTTACTAGTATACACTGATTTATTATCTGTCGCGTACATGTAGTTTACTAGTATACACTGATTTAACAACTGTCGCTTACATGTAGTGTACTAGTATACACTGATTTAACTGTCTCTTACATATAGTTTACTAGTATACACTGATCCAACAACTGTCGCTTACATGTAGTTTTCTAGTATACACCGATTTATTATCTGTCGCTTACATGTAGTTTACTAGTATACACTGATCTAACAACTGTCGCTTACATGTAGTTTACTTACAAGTATACAATACTTTATTATCTGACAAATATAATCTGGAGTTGTAGCCCCAATTGCTTCACTCCCCTATGTCTGATAGAGCCGTCCAGCGAAACAAAAACAACAACATTATGGCCTCTGCGTAATGTATCGACCCAGATCAGCATGCATCGTCCGCGCAGATTGATCCGGGCCGACACATTACGTCTCAGGGGGGATAGAGGTATAGAGTAATGTTTCGTGAAACAGAAACTCCACAGGAGGCGAACAGTGTCTAACCGAGTAATCCTGCGCGGCATGGTTAGGCTGATCCGGGTCATACTTTACGCAGAGTCCACAATGTAAGTTTCCTCGCGGGACGGCTAAATTATGATCTGATTACGGAGATGCAAAAATACCCCAAATTGCCTGACGCGGCTCCACTAAAGGGGCCACGTCACGCGAAAACCGATTAGTATTGTGTTGTTGTTGTTGGTTGTTGTTGTTGTTGTTGTTCATCGGGATTTTTAGGCCGTTTTTAACATTATTATCTTTTATATTACGGCGATAGTTCACTTATTCATGATCCCTGGGTATCCAATTCGGGACTGGGCTAGGATTTGTGTCTTCCTCAAGAACATTTCGCCTTCACCGAAGCGAATTGGGATTGAACCCACGGAGGTAATAACATCAATAATACAAACGAGCAAATTACATGTATGTGAATGGTCAGTTCTTAATCATTACTGTTCTAGGGAGGATATGTGTACGACTAAGTGGCAAACAGAGTAGCTAACGATCAGACTTGGCGTAACCTGACTGACCCGTAGTATGTAGTTCCGAAGTCCAGTGTGCGTTGTTGGTCCATTGTTGGTGTGTCTGTGTAGTCGGATATGTAAGCGGATCTCTATCATCTCGGTTCTTTACATCATAATTATTAATCTCAATATATCGCCGTAACATATTTCATCGGATTCGAACAGTCAAAATATAACATCGCATTTAGAGTACAGAAACCTGGACTATCATTATAATATGAATCAAGCTTCTGTTCTGTTCTGTTCTATATCACAGATTTGCGTAAGGGTGACAAGTCATAGGGAGGAAAATAGAGTAGTTTGGAGATTACAAATGTGGTTACTATATACAGGGAAACGGTATACACAAGTAAGTGGTCCTTCGCACGGGATTGACTATAATTGAAAACAAATGTTGGAATGTGTAAAACAACATACACACTACCACTACCTTATGATCATGAGCCGTTCTATGAAAACAAACCAGTATGAGCTCTGTGTAATGTATCGAACCAGTATGAGCTCTGCGTAATGTATCGAACCAGTATGAGCTCTGCGTAATGTATCGAACCAGTATGAGCTATGTGTAATGTATCGAACCAGTATGAGCTCTGCGTAATGGATCGAACCAGGCTGATCCGGGCCGGCACATTCTGTGTTAGGGGAAAAGAGGTATAGAGTGATGATTCCTGAAACAGATAATCCGCAGGAGGTGAAAAGTGTCTGTTCGGGGTTAGCCTGTGCGGCATGCTTAGAGTGATTTGGATCGATACTTTACGCAGAGTCCACATGTTGGTTTTCTCGCGAACGACTCATATGTGATTCATCAGATGCTGTTGATAATAATTTGTTCTTATGAACATCTAACATTAATCTAAGCGCAGAAAAGTATGATTTCAAGGGTTCCAGTTGACATACCCTTTCACTTCCTGGCTTTTACCACACACTAGAACTCTACATCAGTCTTTAAAAGTAAATGGCTCCTTTTTAATAAAGACTGTGTTATCCTAAGAGCAATGGTTCACACCGAATGACGCTTGCTCATTGAAGATCTTTAGCGAACGGTGGAAAGAAAGTTGACCGACGCGGGTTGTCAATCTAGGGGTTGTGACTTTGAATCCCAGTTCCGCCAACATTCTTCTCCGACGTTTGACAAAAATCATCTCGACAAGAATAGTTCGTCTTTAACCACACTAACAATGTACGTGAAAAAGCAGCAAGTTGCTTAGAAAAAACTCGAGTAGTAGTGAGTGAGAGCCAGGAAACACATAAAGTAGGTGAACTGGCCGCCGTGATATGACTGACAAATTGTTGAAAACGGCGTTTTACTTGAATAAATAAATCCGTGCGAAACCGATATTCACTGAGCCGTATAAACCCCCGCTCTGTGTTGTTACATAGTCATGTTATATCTTATTTCTTATGGAGTAATGTTTCTAGTAATGTTTCTATAGGTAAACATTTAACGCCGGGCCAATCCGGTTCAGACAAAAATTGATAGGTTTAATTCAGTTACCTCATAATAATGTGATATCAGATCCTTCAAAATCGGGATAAAGTAGCGGTTAGTAAAAAACACCAGGCTCGATACGTACAACTTCTGACTCACTCATAGTTTTTGTCAATATAATACAATACAATACAATACAATACAATACAATACAATACAAAACAATACAATGCAATACAATCAACTGAATTGAGCTGAGTTTACTTTAAGTTAACATATGAAAATACGTAAAATACATGTGAGCAAACAAAGAAAAAAGAGAGAACACTGTAGATTATGAGCAGGTAGGGAATTTTTTTTTTATAAAAAGTCAGTTATTTATATTTAGAATTTTCTCAAAATGCCCCAAAATACATCTGCGTAATGCATTTCTCAAAATGCCCATAATACATCTGCGTAATGCATTTCTCAAAATGCCCATAATACATCTGCGTAATGTATCTACCAGATCAGCCTGTATAGAGTGTAGTGATTCCTGAAACAAAAAATCCACAGGAGGCGAAAAGTGTCTATCCGGGTACGCCTGCGTGGCATGCTTAAACTGATCCGGATCGATACTTTACGCAGAGTCCACACTGTTGATTTTCTCACGAGACGGCCTACATATTGATTATTGCCAAGCTACGCCCCTGGCTACATGTATCTAAGTGGCTGTAATAACAGTTTTACTACAACAGTTTGACAAGTTAAGGTTCGTATGTTTTCATGCTAAATTTTACTGGTTTTCGTACTGAGACTGTGGTTAAAGCTTACTGCCAGGCTCGCTGCTTTCATGCTAAATTGTCTGATAGTACAGGTTTTCTAAACATTGCGACAACAGGAGAACATACTCAAAATAAGCATTTTTTCCTTATGTCAAAATGTTTTCAACTGTATTCAATTATTTTACTATCATTTACAGAGACTTCTCATATTTGTGTTTGCATCTTTAAGTTGTCTAAGTCGTCTGCTGCACATGACATGTGTGTGAAAGTGTTTATCCTCACTGTTCATGCATGTAACACAGCCCGACAGCTGTTGTATTCGTCAATACCTTTTGATATAGATGAATCAAGTCAGACACATCACAGATAGACGCACCTTCTATGACTCATATGATATCTAACATACATGTTTGTGTTCACATATGATATATAACATACATGTTTGGGTTCATATATGATATCTAACATACATGTTTGTGCTCATCTATGATATATAACATACATGTTTGTGTTCATCTATGATATCTAACATACATGTTTGTGTTCATATATGATATATAACATACATGTGTGTGTACACACACATATGATATCTGACATACATGTTTGTGCTGATATCTGGCATACATGTTTGTGTTCACATTTGATATCTAACATACAAGTGTGTGTTCACATATGATATCTAACATACATGTTTGTGTTCATATATGCTATCTAAGATACATGTTTGTGCTCACATATGATATTTAACATACATGTGTGTGTTCACATATGATATATAACATACATGTTTGTGTTCACATATGATATTTAACATACATGTTTGTGCTCACATATGATATTTAACATACATGTTTGTGTTCACATATGATATCTAACATATATGTTTGTGTTCATATATGATATATAACATACATGTTTGTGCTAACATACATGTTTGTGTTCATATATGATATATAACATACATGTTTGTGTTCACATATGATATCTAATATACATGTTTGTGCTCACATAAAAAATTATGATATCTAATATACATGTGTTCATGTTCATAAATGTTCCGAAATACACCTTAGTTACACTTACACTGTAACAAGCACTGACCATCAACGAGAATCAATGCGCTTTGCAATACCTTGTTTTAGCTCACCTATGCACAAAGTGCAAGGTGAGCAATTGGGGGTCACATTTTATCCGGCGTCCGTCCGTCGTCCGGCGTCAACATCTACCATTGTTAACACTCTACAGGCTACATTTTGCATCCAATCACCATGAAAGTTTGTCAAAACATTCGTCTCCATAAAATCTCGGACAAGTTCGAAACTGGGTCATGTCCGGTCCAAAACTAGGTCATTAGGTCAAATTTAAGGAAAATCTTGTTTACACTCTTGAAGCTATATTTTTGGATGGAGCATATTGAAACTTTGTCAGAATGTTTGTCTTAGTGATATCTAGGTCAAGTTATAAACTGGGTCATGTCCGGTCAAAAACTAGGTCATTAGTTCAAATTTAAGGAAAATCTTGTAAACACTCTGGAAGCTATATTTTTGGATTGAGCATGTTGAAATTTTGTCAGAATATTTGACTTAGTGATATCTAGGTCAAGTTCGAAACTGGGTCATATCCAGTTTAAAGCTAGGTCACATTTAAGGAAATTATTGTTAACACTCTTGAAGTCACACTTTTGGCTTGAGCATGTTGGAACTTTGTCAGAATGTTTGTCTAAGTGATATCTAGGCCAAGTTCAAAACTTGGTCATGTCCGGTCAAAAACTAGGCCACTAGGTCAAATTTAAGGAAAATATTGTTAACACTTTGGAGGCCACATTTTTGGCTTGAGCATGTTGTAACTTTGTCAGAATGTGTCTAAGTGATATATATGCCAAGTTCAAAACTGGGTCATGTCCGGTCAAAAACTAGGTCACTAGGTCAAATTTAAAATAAATCTTGTTAACACTTTGGAAGCCACATTTTTGGCTTGAGCATGTTGAAACTTTGTTAGAATATTTGTCTTATTGATATCTAGGCCATGTTCGGTCAACACTGGGTCACTTGGTCAAATGTAATTTGTTGACATTTAGGTGAGCGATACAGGGCCATCATGGCCCTCTTGTTTTGATGTTGTTCATTTTTAACTCATATCATAACACTGTTTAATCTAATCGTTAGTTAATTAAGTCGTCCTCGTTAGTTAATTAAGTCGTCCTCGTTAGTTAATTAAGTCGTCCTCAGTGTTTTCAATAATTGCTCTTCATTTATTCTAGACATTTTCCATATATATTTGAGGTCAGTATCACCCGTTGGTATCTTCTATGTGGGAAAGGGTTAACATACACACGTTAAGTTGGTAGTTTATGATTTATCTTCACTGTAAACAACTTGTGAACAGCAATCAAGGCAAGGACGAATAAGGCAAAATGAGCAGTTTCTCCATCCACGTGTAAACAATAATATGGCCTCTGCGTAAAGCATATAAGCATGCTGCGCAGGCTAACACAGACAGACAATGTTAGCCTCGGTGGATTTTCTGCTTCAGGAATAAGTTCACAAAATGGGTCTTCTCGCGGTAGAGCTCATGTTAAGTTGATCTTCACTGTAAACACCGTTTGAAAAGAAATCAAGGAAAGGAAGAATTGCTCAAAATGAGCAGTTTCTTCATTTCTCCCCAAAATAGTAGAAAACTCTAAAGATCCGTCACATCTGCTGAAGATGATGTGAAAACATTGCGACAAAAAGAGTAATTTCACCTTTTACCCAAATCGTTTGACTTTTTTATTTATTAATCAAACCTTCATTTTAAGAGATGTTTGTTAGATGTGTTTTTTACAAAGACATTTTGCTCTAGATTTTTTTGTTGGGGGCAGGTTTATGACAGTTTTGCCAAAATATGTGTTGTCAATTTGTTTATTTATTTATTAAGGTTGTGTTGTGGTTTTATTTTTATGTTAGTCTTTCTGTTAACTGGAGGTCTAGTTTCATTAAAAAATAAGAAGAACAAACATCTTTTTGACTTTTCCTGATTATCTATGTTTCCATCACTCTTCAAACACCAATGGAGCCGTATACCAGTCGGTAGTGGCGCGGGCTGTCAATCCAGAGGTTGTGAGTTTGAACACCATATTGGCAAATAAGTCAATGTGACAAGCGCCATTCGTCTTCCATCAATGGGCTATTAGTATATTAGAAAAAATGAGCCAGTTACTTAGAAAAACTTATGTAAATCGCTGGTGTGAGAGAGCCATGATGTAAAATCACTGGTGTGAGAAAGCCGTGATGTAAATTGCTGGTGTGAGAGAGCCAGGATGTAAATCGCTGGTGTGAGAAAGTCAGGATGTAAATCGCTGGTGTGAGAAAGCCATGATGTAAATCGCTGGTGTGAGAGCCATGATGTAAATCGCTGGTGTGAGAAAGTCAGGATTTAAAGCGCTGGTGTGAGAAAGTCAGGATTTAAAGCGCTGGTGTGAGAAAGCCATGCTGTAACTCGCTGGTGTGAGAAAGCCGTGATGTAACTCGCTGGTGTGAGAAAGTCAGGATGTAAAGCGCTGGTGTGAGAAAGCCATGATGTAATGAATGTATATTGTTTTATGGCGCATCGACAGCTAAGGTCATTTAGCGCGCATTTAAAATTAAAATAGGTGTAAATTTAGTATTATTAAAAGATAATGTTTGATAGAACTATATGATGTGAAATGATGAAAATAAAAATAAGTCAGTAATGAAGAAGTATGATGAAATATAAATAGGCGTCAAGATATATGAGATGGTCACACAACAAATTTCGCCCCTATCCAATAATGGACCTCCCAACAACAGGAGACGGTATACGAAACATGTTATGTATAAGGTTTTATGACTTAAATATATGTAATGGGAATGAAATGTATGTTAAATAAATAAGAGTATATATATGTAGACAGATAAAGAGTATCACAGCTTATAGTAAAGTGCAATCTCCTTTAAGAAAGAAATTATAGCATGTATTGGAACAGTGTCGAATAATGTTTTAAGACTATCAACACTGTAATAATTAGAACGAATTGGTGCAAAGTCAGTGCAATCAACTAGAATGTGCTGAATGGTATAGCTTGCAGAGCAAGGTATACATTCAGGTGCATCATCTTTTGTAAAGAGCCAAGAGTGTGTTAATCTAGAATGCCCAATTCGGCAACGAGCTATAATAACCTCTTCTCGACGAACGGACCTGTAAGCGGGGTTCCATTCGCCAAGGATTGGTTTAACAGAATGAAGCTTGTTAAAAACGTCGGCATCCCATTTGGTTTGCCAAGAAGATTGGATGTTTTTAAGAATAGTAGGTTTAAAATCAGTATGAGGCACCTTAAAATCTGAAATTGGTAAGGATAATGCGGCCTTTGCATTTTCATCCGCCTTCTCATTACCCTTTATACCTAAATGACTAGGCAACCAACAGAAAACAAATTTGTTTGACTTTAAAAGAGATGAAATTCGTTGGAGTAATCCACAAACAAGAGGATTCTCTAACTTCTGATTGTAGAGAGCCTGTAAAGAAGAAAGTGAGTCAGAGAAAATAGTGAAGCGGCTCAGATGTGATTCTTCAGCTATGTCAAGTGCCAGATCAATAGCCTTCATCTCTGCAGAGAAAATAGAAGAACTATTATGAAGGCGAGATTTAAGAATGGTATCTCCACATACGGCGGCAGATGCTA
>JAUELF010261574.1:0-11312 GCA_031471495.1 Clinocardium nuttallii | reverse complement strand
CGAAAGTTACAGCGTTTCTCCTTTTGGTTTATAGCACTGACCTTGTTCTACCCTCGAAAGTTACAGCGTTTCTCCTTTTGGTTTATAGCACTGACCTTTATCTACCCTAGAAAGTTACAGCGTTTCTCCTTTTGGATTATAGCACTGACATTGTTCTACCCTCGAAAGTAACAGCGGTTCTCCTTTTGGTTTATAGCACTGACCTTTTTCTACCCTCGATAGTTACAGTGTTTCTCCTTTTGGTTTCTAGCCATGAACACCTCCCTCATACGTTCAGAATGATGTTACCGGAATATTCATTTGGCAAGTAAGGTCGACTATCGTCGTTCGTCTACAACAAATTGACTTAACGTTTATGTGAGAAAGCCAAAAAATACATGTAAAGTGATCTGATCGTCGTGATAAAACGGTTGCAAATGGTATTAATCTCAAAACATTCAATACATGTATTGGTACATGGTCGTGTGCTCGATTCAGGTCATCATGACCCTCTTTGTTTTCCTTTTTTCCAGACAATGCATCCATTTGTGTTATAACATATGAAATGAAAGCACACTCAATGGTCATATAAAATAATCATCGTCTTAAACATTGCTAGGTAAAATGATAAGTTGTTGATACCATATGAAGACTTATACGTCCGTTGGGAACCCTAACGAAGATAGTTCGTCCGACTTGCCGTACATTTTGTATTTTCACAGAAATAATTGGTATGGTGATATATAGGGTGCCAAACTTCTAGTACTACATACTCTCGATTGGCAGAGGAAACCATTCTTACCAAGGACTAGAGAGCTTATGATTAAATTAGGACAAGTAAACAGGTCTAACGTCATAATATATCTCTGTTAGCACTCATTAAAACCTGTGTTGTGGGTACGCAACAGAATCGTCTCACTGAGACAATTCTTTTGAGTACCCACTACATAGGTTTTGTAGGTAAAAAAAGGATTTTAGAACATGAAAAAATCCCGTAATCTGGAGCTCCGCTAGAGAGTGTATTGATGTGACAATGAAGCGATAAGTATTCCGACTCGCTCAATAAATCCTTACATTTGTAAGAAATGTATAGTAGGTCTGAAAGCTTTCCCTCGAACTGGTTGTGGTTTCGTCTCGTTAATATCGGGAGATAGTCGTTAAGACACAGCGCAGTCAGTCAATATATCGGAATATTAGACGAATCGATATAGCCTCGAGTTACTGTTTTACCCAGTAAATGTTCTAGCTCGTAATGTTTCCCCTCGTAAATATAGATACATATTTAGAGGATATTTCATGAGTGTTGTATTACCAATGTTAATTAACGAGTTAACTACGACGGTATGCCAAGAGCTTTTGCGATCGTCATATCCAGCTTCATTAGCAAGTTTATTGAAAATGATAATAAATAAAAACGAATGAGATATTCTTTATAACATAAAGCGTTTTATCTATTTCGAAAAAAATGTACATGAAATTTGTCGGTGTTGGCGCCAAAGTGACTAAAGTTATAAGGTCAAATCGCTGACGTGACGTCATTTTCTTAATTTGGTTTCCGCATTGTAACAAAGACTTGAGCATAATACTGGAAACCAAACTACAAGTGTCATAATGTGATTTTAACCCTCCCAGAGAGGGCTTTATTGTGATATTATGCGATATTATATTACATCTTCATATGTTATAATGGTGCTTTAAGACACCATCAACACTGTTTCAGATATACTTCTACTTTTAAAGTACTTGAACTTACACGACCGATGATCTACGTATGGTCGGTCTACCGATAGAGAATCGGATTCTCTGACCACTACACAATAGAGACGGTTGAAAAATACTAATTTATTAAAAGGAAGAGTATCTAATACTAATTTATTAAAAGGAAAAGTATCATCATTAACCCTTTCCCATATATAGACGCTTCATGACGCCTGTGCAGCAGACAACTTTTTTTAAAAAATTGTGTGCAATTTCACTTTTTTGCTACAATATTTTCATCTCTATTCAATAGTTAAACTCTCATAAATGGAGATTTTTGACACATGTTTGCCAATATGTTTCCAAAGTAGTCTGCTGCTGGATTGTTGTATGTGGGAAAGGGTTAAATAGGGGAAATGTCATCGGTGACTTAACATTCAATTTCCAGGAATCGATCATGTGTCCACGGTAAGGTCAGTCAATGACCTCACCTATAGGAAAAGTGCAAAGTTAGCATTTCCGAAAAGTGTAGGTTCAAATCATCATGTCCATCTAGTTCATCTTCACTAGCCAAGGCTACTTTGTACATTTGCATTTCCATAAGTATATTATTGCAATGTAATGGACATGCGAAGATGATCTAGTTAGACTCAATATAATCCACGCAAATTGACAGAATATTATAACAATCATATTAAATTATTTTGCGAACAGAGTGTATCTTGCTCAGACTGTGTGGATGCACAGTCTGATCTCGATCTACAATATACACATAAGTTAACCTGTACACTGAGCCGTCTCGCGAGAAAACCAACATTGTGGTCTCTGCGCAAAATGTCCACCTGGTCAGCCTTAGCATGCCGCGCAGTCTCTTATATATGTTACTTATACATGTGTTACTTATACATGTTACTTATACATGTTACTTATACATGTTACTTATATATGTGTTACTTATTCATGTTACTTATACATGTTACTTATACATGTGTTACTTATACATGTTACTTATACATGTGTTACTTATACATGTTACTTATACATGTGTTACTTAAATATGTTACGTATACATGTGTTACGTATACAATGTGTTACTTATACATGTGTTACTTATACATGTGTTACTTATACATGTGTTACTTATATATGTTACTTATACATGTGTTACTTATTATACATATGTTACTTATACATGTATGTTACTTATACATATACATGTATGTTACTTATACATATACATGTATGTTACTTATACATATACATGTATGTTACTTATATATGTATGTTACTTATACATGTGTTACTTATATATGTATGTTAATTATACATGTATGTTACTTATACATGTGTTACTTATATATGTATGTTACTTAGACCCGTTTCGCCTCTTGTGGATTTTATGTGTTCAGGAATCATTACTCTATACCTCTATCCATCGGAGACGGAATGTGTCGGCCCAGATCGGTATGCGCGGACATCGCAGGCTGATTTCGTCGACACATTACGCAGATGCCAACATGTTGGTCGCGAGACAGCTCAAATTTTAATGCAATTAAATTCTGTTTAATAGACAAATACATTGGAATAAAGTTGAACATTTATGAAAGAATCTCCGCGGTATTAGTTAATTAATGAGATGCAAACATAAAAGCATAACATTATGGCATCTGCGTAATGTATCGACCTGATCAGCCTGCGCTGTCCGCGCAGACTGATCCGCACCTACACATTCCGCCTCAGGAGGATAGAGGTAAAGATTCCAGAAAATCCACAGGAGGAGAAAGGTGTCCATCCGAGTAAGCCTACACGGCGATACTTTACGCAGAGTTCATAATGTTGGTTTATCGCGGGACGGCTCAATTATTGCTTAAATCGATTGTTATTGAGATAAATGTTAGTTTTAATATCAGCGAAATGATCTATATTATCACAATCCATATGAGAACATCGTATGGGTCGATCCATTTCACTTTGTCATCTGTCAATTGTTTTCAATTGGCGCGTATTGGACAATTACCGGTGTAACATTTTTAATGGGCACACAGGAAAACTGCATTCGTGGACAAACTTGTAACATATGAGTGTTTTATAGATTACACCAAACAACCTCCTATAGCAGATCTCTGGTTGGTATACCTCGTAATGGCGTTGTACTATCACAATCCATATATCACAACATGGTATGGGTCGATCCGTTTTACTTTGTGATCTGTCAATTGTATTCATCAGTTGTGTATTGGACAATTACCGGTGTAATATGTATAATGATTTCAGGAAAACTGCATTCGTGGCAAAACCAATATTCGTACTTAGTGGTGGTGTATCGCTTACGTTAAAATACCTCCTTTTAGCAGTTATTTGATTGGGATACCTCGTAATGATATTGACGTGGTTTTATAGCTCAAATCGCCGCTTAGGATCTGTAGATGAGTAGATAAAATGTGATAAGTAGCTTCTAGTAAATATTTATTTTATCAGTATACATACACTTTAACATGTATAATATAGGTTATTGCATCTGTAAAGGAAAATATTGCGTTGGACGAGTTCCTTCGGCTGAGTTGTCCTAGCTTGTGACGGCAGAACTTCGTCGAAGGAACGAGTCCCAACACAATAATTCCCCCCACATTCATGCAATAAACTTTTTATTGAATGTTTTGCTGTTTTCTTATGAACATTTGCATTTCCTGTGTGTTTTGAACACATCAAGCATTTAGAAAGTTAATTTTTATTTTGTTAAACAGTAACGATTTGTCGCCAACTATTCTCTTTTCCGAAGGATGCTATGGTCATGGAAATATGAAAAGAATGCGACGCCATATTGGATCTAATCGAACGAGTCGTTGACAAAATGATACCATAAGATATATAAAGAATTTTTTAACAGTTGATTAAATTCAGAAAGATGTATTTTGATCTTATTCTGTTTTTTACACGTATGCCGTGTGACGATTTAAATGTCCGTTTTGGTCTCTAAACTCATCAACGGTTGCACGGGATCATTTAGTAACAGCAGGGTGAGTGTCTCACCCTGGTAACAGTTACTGTTTGGGAATTGTTCCGTCCTTAGCAGCATCGTGAAAAAGATCTTCGTGTAATATCACAATGCGTTCAATTTCAAAGAGTGCAATATCAACATATACTTCATCCCCTTTTCTCATCAAAAAAAGAAGCAGCAATATCAAATAACATGAAATTTACAATACAGCATAAAAACGTAATGCCACTTCGAATTGGAGATATAATAGATGAGGGTTTTATGAATATGTAAGGGTCTGACAGCGGATGGGCATCATATTCCATAACATATGTGTTACTTATACATGTGTTACTTATATATGTGTTACTTATACATGTGTTATTTATAGATGTGTTACTTATACATGTATGTTACTTATAGATGTGTTACTTATATATATGTTACTTATACATGTGTTATTTATATATGTGTTACTTATACATGTATGTTACTTATAGATGTGTTACTTATACATGTCTTATTTATATATATGTTACTGATACTTGTATGTTACTTATACATATGTGTTTTTTATATATGTGTTATTTATACATGTATGTTACTTATACATGTGTTACTTATACATGTGTTACTTATACATGTGTTACTTATATATGTGTTACTTATAGATGTGTTACTTATACATGTATGTTACTTATAGATGTATGTTACTTATACATGTGTTACTTATACATGTGTTACTTATATATGTGTTACTTATATATGTGTTATTTATATATGTATGTTACTTATACATGTATGTTACTTATACATGTGTTACTTGTATATGTATGTTACTTATAGATGTATGTTACTTATAGATGTGTTACTTATATATGTGTTACTTATATATGTGTTACTTATATATGTATGTTACTTATAGATGTATGTTACTTATAGATGTATGTTACTTATACATGTGTTACTTATATATGTGTTACTTATATATGTGTTACTTATATATGTATTTTACTAATACATGTGTTACTTATACATATGTGTTACTTATACATATGTGTTACTTATACATATGTGTTACTTATACATATGTGTTACTTATACACGTATGTTACGTATGCATGTGTTACTTATACATGTATGTTATTTATACATGTGTTACTTATATATGTGTTACTTATACATATTTTACTTATACATGTATGTTACTTATACATGTGTTACTTATACATGTATGTTACTTATACATGTGTTACTTATACATGTGTTACTTATACATGTGTTACTTATACATGTATGTTACTTATACAGGTGTTACTTATACATGTGTTACTTATACATGTGTTACTTATACATGTGTTACTTATACATGTATGTTACTTATACGTGTGTTACTTATATATGTGTTACTTATACATGTGTTACTTATACATGTATGTTACTTATACATGTGTTACTTATATATGTGTTACTTATACATGTGCTACTTATACATGAAGTTGGTTGGTCAGGGGTATTATTGAATCCCCCTGAAGGAAGCATATAAATATATGTTGGAATAAACATCGTAGGGCTACATTTTGTAAAAACATGCATATCAAATTATATGTCATTAAGACGATTGGTGAAGGCTCTAGCTAGACTGTCAGTGTGCATTCCCTAACCTGGGTAGTCACTGTATGCAGGTATGTTAAGTCTCCAAATCACCAGCCGTCGCTCATTCAGTTAAAGGGATATACCTCGTCGTGTATGAATCATTTTAATAAAACAAGAAACATCTTTTAAAAAGATAAATGTCTATCAATATAAGAAAACACTAAGAAGTGGAACAATACCGAGAATACGTTATATGACTGGAGATTACGCGAGGCTCCCATGGGGTGTATAAGTTTCCATTGACGATATATAACTGAAAACTTATCATGTTTCATAAATAATTAATATTTTGCTCTTAAATATTATATTTCATACGGTTTCACTGTATTTTGTCACTGAAATGTATTTCTTAAGGAAAACAATTAAAGAACATTTTAAAACTTCACCTTAATAGTGCCTCTCGTAGGATCGCAAACTATGAACCAATCAAAATAGTTCTTCGCTATTATTCATTAAATACAACATTTGATTGGTCTACAATCTTGATCATTTGTTTAAAACATCTAGGTCAAAACTAGCGATATACATCTATCGACGAAAAATGTTTTTAACTATGCAAATTATTATCTAAAGCTAAACAGGTTTTCTCTATATCGTATGCCTAATTTAAAAGGGTTGTTAACACGTCATAAGTTATACAATGAAGTAAGAACCGTATCGATATGTTCTTGATATATCCTTAAAAACGCATAGCTAAATATATTGTTTGGATATAAAGGAAAAGACAAGGTAGAGAACGAGAGCAGTGTTTAATACAGCTATGATATGATATTCTAATCTCAAAAGCAAACTCTTTTATATTTTGTAATCTGATCTTCGGATACGCGTTTCATCCCCCAATAACACACGCATAAATGAGCCGTCCCGCGAGAAAACCAACATTATTGTATCTGCGTAATGTGCCGAACAGATCAACCTGTGCTGTCCGCGCAGACTGATCCGGGCCGACACATTCCGCCTCAGTCAGGGGGATAGATGTATAGAGTAATGATTCCTGAAACAGAAAATCCACAAGAAAAGCGTATATCCGGGTAAGCCTACAAGGCATGCTTAGGCTGATCCGGGTCGACACTTTACGCAGAGACCACATTGTTGGTTTTTCTCGCGAGACGGTCTCAAATTGTGTAGAGTAACTTCTCTTAACAAAGTACGAGAACATTGATCTATTTTCCCATGATTGAAAATCCAATTTTATATATTTATACAGGCTCTATACCGCAGATCCACGCCGACTGCATAGATTTAACAGATAGTGACGCTAGAAGTAACATACGCATATATCTAGCCACTAAATCAAGCGGCTGAGATTGATCAAAGGTGCTGGTGAGCTCCACTTTAACATAAAGAACGCCGCCGAAAAATGGAGCGAAAGGGAACTCGTAGCGTCGTAGACCGCCGAGAAGTACGTTCCGCCTATATGACGGTTCCCACAATTGTTTTAAACGCTTCACCGACAGATAAAGGAGACGCTGGTGTTTTATCACATTCCAGATCGGCCGGTGAATTGGATAATATAGCTTTAAAGGACGACAGTGATCTACATTCACCAGGAAAACATGGCGGAATTTCAAAATTCTCAAGTTCAATGGCGGATGATATACATGAGATAGAATCGAGGAATAATATAGGCCTTTACTGCTCACCTCGAATGCCAAGGCGTTCGGTTAACTCTGACTTAACCTCTGGTAATCGACACTCCGGAAGTGATTCGTTAAATGCTTACAGCATGAACTGTCTGGACCCCGGAAGTCGTGTCGGAAGTAATGTGTCATTAAACAGTGAGTACACTACACAGAGTGTTGGTCTAATTTCAAACGATTCAAGTTCGGAGTGTTCACAACATTTACACAGTCACGGATTAATAGACGGGTCATATCAGAGGCACAGTGTTTTAAAACGGTTCTATTCTAGTCCGGAAAAGGACGACGATATGGTTCAGTACACAAACACCGTACGTCGAAATTCAAAATCTATGGGAAATATGCAAGGGGAAGCAACCGACACGTGTGTTTGTTTTGAGTTTGGGAGCGACTCAACAGATGACAACTTTCACGCCATGGAAACGTTACCCTTTAATACGGATGCTAGTGTTTCGGAAAAGAAGACGATTCAAGGCGAATCGGAATCTCCAACGGAACACAATTTAGTTACCATGGTAACTGGAGGTGCTTTGTTACGAGAAGGCCGGATACGTAAATGGTTGACGGAAATTAATGGATCAGACGAGAATAACAAGAAGTCGTAAAATATGCTTTAAAACTTGAAAGGTTTTTTTTCGTGGGTTTAGATACGAGGATAGGAGAACTTAATCATTGTGATGAGTTGAATTTTAAAGATGTAAATATATATTGACTGTTTAACAAATGTGATATTTTTAGAGTAGACATCTTTTGAAATACAACTTAGGACATTTGAAATGTTGAAATAATTTCAATTACTATTTAATACAGAGTTTAAATATTTTTAGAAACCAAAACATACTCGTTGTTAAACATGCTTTCCTTTTTCTATTATTTTCATCACCCGATGCATATGGGTCGAAAGAATAATGTATCAAAGATTCGATTAAAAAGTATATCGGACTATCAGACAGGCATATTCACAAAAATGTTCGAATTTTAGAATATAAGTAATCACTTATATTGTATATGCAATGAAAGTTCCAAAATGATATATGCATTTATTTTTAGCTCAAGGTGAGCTATTGTGATCACATTTTGTCCATCATTATATATATAGTCCGTTGTCTTTCGTGCCTTGCGCGTCGTCAACAATTGCCGTGTTAACATTATACATGCAATATTATACATCGTATCTTCCTGAACGTTTATCAGAACATTCAAGTTCGAACGTAGGTCATGTCCGGTTATAAACTAGGGCACTAGGCCAAATTGAAGGAAAATCTTGCTAACACTCTAGATGCCGCATTTTTTTTACATCCGCAGCTTGATATTTTGTCAGGGTGATTGTCGTGATCTTATATAGGACACATTTAAAAAGGGATCATATGAGTTTAAAAACTTGAGTACAAGGCCAAACTGGAGGTAAACTTGAGTACAAGGCCAAACTGGAGGTAAACTTGAGTACAAGGCCAAATTGGAGGTAAACTTGAGTACAAGGCCAAACTGGAGGTAAACTTGTGAACACTCTGTAGGCCGCTGTTTATCTTCAGCATATTGCAACTTTGTCAGAATAAGTGTCTTGGTAATATATCTTTGCTCATGTCAAATATATGTGGATAGCCGGTCATAAACTAGGTCACTTGGCAACTTTTGAGGAATATTGTGTTAACACTGTAGATCCCGCATTGTTTGCTTCGGGAGCTTGGAACTTTGTCAGCATGTTTGTCTTGATGATACCTAGACCAAGTTCGAACATGGGTCATGTATATAGGGTCAAAATCTAGGTCACTAGGTCAAATTGTAGGAATCTTATTTTCATTCTGGAAGCCGTATTTTAAATTGTAACTTTTTCAGAACGATTGTTTTGATGATACGCTTCGTTTGTTGATGGCTCCAGTCCGATCAAACACTTCGTCACTATATCGAATTGAAGGGAAAACTTATAAACACTCTAGTTATATCTTACCTAAACAAAAACATGAGTAGTTAACTGTGTTGTTGGCATTACTCAGGTGAACGAACCATGGCCGTCATGGCTCTCTTGTATATTACCATGATTGCAATTTATATTGATACGGCTATTTAATATGCAGATTTGCAATCGCGGGTGCTCATGTACATTTGGAAAAGGTGTAGTATATTTGTTTTAGTTAAGTTCTTAAATATATCGGTATTATATTCCCGTGTTTAACTTAAACGAAACCATTTGATGTATCAGCACATCCCTAATCCCATGGCCTTTACTTGTGATTGAGTTGACAATCATCGTGAAAACATGAGCCGTCCAGCGAGAAAACCAACATTGTGGACTCTACGTAAAGTATCGACCCTGGTCAGCCTAAGCACGCAGCGCAAGCTTATCCGGATAGACACTGTTCGCCTCCTCTGGATTTTCTGTTTCAGGAGTTTTTACTCTTTAACGCTATGCCCCTTAAGCGGCATGTGTCTGCCATGATCAGGCTGTGTGGACAGCGCAGGCTGATCTGGGTCGATACATTACGCAGATGCCATAATGTTGGTTTTCTCGCGGGTCGGCTCACTATATCTTAAAGCAAGGTCTACAAAGACGTTAAGACGGTTTAACCCATTACCTAGCATACTAGTTTGTTTTGATTTGAAAACGAAAACATCTGGAATATACGTTACGTATATTCCACTCTAGCAATTTGATAGTTGCAATACACTACTTATTTGCAAAACGGTGATCATTATTTTCTTTAGATGGCAAACTATGTTTATTTTGCACACACACAATTGACACAGCATTCCTTCGCAAATAACGGGCAATCAGTTAGAAAGTAATAGTGGTTAATGTTGATTTCTTTTTGTTAACACTTATTGAAAAAGACAGTATTGGAAAATTTAGATTGCTGGACATTAACAAATATATTTTTTATAATGTGTAACATCACCTGCTGCTAATGTTTTAAATGCCTGGGAAATAGTTAAATCAAACACCGAATCGTTATTTTTCTATTGAATCCAATGTCGATGTGTCGATTATAGACCGTAAATTAAACTGAATTACTTATTAAGCAGTTTATGGTCGGCCTGAAAACGTTCGATTACTTCGTTACGTGCTTTTTAAGTGTGCTAGTAATTCAATGAATTTCAATCTAGACAGAAGTTAAATTGATTCACTGATAGTTTGGTATTTTACGTCGCTTTCATTAATGTGTTCAGTTATATCACATTGTTTCTTGTTTAAGTTGCCAGTACTACTGAACTATGTATCCTGGCACACGTGCCAGTCTGTCGCAATGCTAACTCCGCAACTCTGAGCGGCATGGCAAGCAGCCATCGTTAAACGTTCCTAAAATGACAACTCCTCTTAATTCGCTTGACAAATGTCAACCAAACTTCATTTCATTAAGATTCGT
>JAUELF010261563.1:0-20512 GCA_031471495.1 Clinocardium nuttallii | reverse complement strand
ATTCTCGGTATTGTTCCATTTCTTAGTGTTTTCTCATATTGATCGACGTTTATCTTTTTAAAAGATATTTCTTGTTTCTTCTTTCCAAACTGTAGACTTTCAGATAGGAAGTTGTATGCTATTTCTCTGACAACTGCAACCAAATTTTAAGATATACATTGTAAAGAATATTATATTTCGAACAGAGTAATGCGAAAAGGTGAAGTAAACGATGCATTTGATCAGCAGTAAATAGTTAAGAATATAAACCTTTTCATTTGTTGTCTTCCAGTGATGGTTGTTAAAAGGCGTAGCATGTCGATTGTGTTGTATAGCGTCCTGCAGTTTATCCCACCGGCGGTATGTCATCTAATATGTTCTAAGTTGTTAGAGGTATGCATGTTTAAACGTAGGCGCCTTCCTTACGTCACAAGTCATTATGTCAGAGAAGTCAAGCGGAAATTTGTGAATGTGATTGCTATTTTCATGTTTTCTAAAATTCAAAGATAAACCTTTATGGATAGATCCTTTCGATACAATAAATGGTATAGTTACGTGTATGCTCCATGGCACAATTCGTTGATGAAATAGGCCGTCTTACACAAGGACTCACGTGTCTATCATTCATCAATTGGAATCGGTTGAGCATGACAGAACTATAACTGTTTACAAACAAATTAAAGTTTGTATTAAGTACTCGAATATGAATATACTAGTTCTTATATAAAACTAAACCATCGTATAACTTATTGACTGTTTAGTATGCCTTGTTTTTCACCGCGCATTGATATTAAAAACACTCTTTTATCATATTGAATAAAGCTTGTTCATGAAGTACATCTATTGGAAAGGGGGCAATATGAGGTGCAAATAAAACACCGTTTAATAGAAACGAATCTGAAATTCCAAATAGGTTCTTCATTTCTATGAAGAAATTATTTATTTTTCTATATCCTGCAATTCAACCTTAAAGAGAACATGACCAAAGGCATTGTCACTGGAAGCGCTAGTGCATGCCCGTATACATTTTGGGTACGGGGGCATTGAATACGAACCTTGGCTATGCCATTCATAAAACAGCCAGATCTTGTAGGAACAGGAATAATTGATGGCTGTAATGTTAAAATCAGTTTTACAAGTATATCGTGTATATCTATAATGCAATCACTACTTACAGTAAATGTCGGGAAATACCTCGCAAACATATCATTTCTATCGATTATAAGTTCCTGTTTGCCGGTTGTATGTAATCCATTAGATTTTCATTTCGTGACAATTCATTTTGCTGGTGCGGCCAAACGGAAAATTGACGGGATTAGCATTCTTATCTTTTCTCAAATTTCCAGGAAATCCATCATGAATAGATGTTCGCTCCATCCATTACGTCATCGTATCAGTTTACGAATCGTGTTACACATATACACATGAACGTGGGTTATTGAAAATCGTATAAAATAAAATGAAATAATTATATTTATGGGACGGTTGTCACATCCATTCTAGAGTAAAAACACAGCACAATTAATAAACGATGTTTCGAAGTTATACAGTTCCTTATAACACAAGAAGTATTTTTCACGCCAAGCAGTTATGTGACCAAAGCACTGAAAGTACTAATTGGTCAGTTGTGTTGGTATTTGTAAATTAAGATCAGAGCTTTCGGTATCAGCCTGGCAAGATCCTTCAGTATAACCATAGCATAAGCATTCAGTATCAGTCTGGATAGAGCCTTCAATATCGGGTCTGCATGGAGCCTTTAGTATCAGCCTGAAACTTCAGTATCAGTCTTGCTAGAGCTGTCTAGGTCGGTATCAGCCTGGCATGAAACTACAGTATCAATCTTGACAGAACCTTCAGTATCAACCTTGACAGAACCTTCAGTATCAACCTTGACAGATCCTTCAGTATCAGTAAACCGGACGTATACTTTAGGTCGAGAAGTTTTTACTATACACTATCTTCAAATCGGCCCAGTATTGAAGGACAAAAATAGTTTTAATAGTTGACCATTTTCATTCTTTGCTTCCATGTAAATTGACCATTTTCATTCCTTGTTTCCATGTAAATTGACCATTTTCAGCCCTTAAGAAAGCATTTACCCCGCGAATATGGTTACCGTCAATTTGATCGCAATCGGAGTGGGGCGAAACTTGATTTTCACATACTCGTTTTCACCTCAAACAAGGTCGACATGCTAAAAATGATGAAATCAAACATTGCCAGTGCATCGTATACATATCCTATACATATTTACAATAACATTTTGAACTCAATGTTATATATTCTATACATTCTGGTGAAAGATGTGCACTCATTTCGACACGAACAATGCTTTAATAGGGGCTGTTTGACGTAATTTGACCTCATTCGTAACATGTTGTAAAGATAATTGGGTAAGATATCCGGATAATAGGAACATAGCTCTGGATATGAGTAGTAACATATTTTGCGGCAGACGAATTGAAATGGCTACAGACGAATTTATTTTAAGCAATTTCTCATTTTGCCACTCTTTTCTTACGTTACAAAAGAGTGTGACAGAAAGAGAAATTGCTTATAATAATAATATTACTCGTATCCATAGCTACGTTCCAATCATCCGGATATCTTATGTATGGTGGGTAAGGGTTAAATGTGTCGAAAAGTAAAAATATGGCCAAAAAAGTTGTAACTAGATCAATGGGTGACATTAACTTTGTGACTAAATGCCACCAGCTCCTAATACCACATACACACATTTATTTACGATGTTTACAGAGTTGCTTCGTCAGTCCAACATTTATGCCATGTAAGCGCGATCACTTTTGTTCTAGTAAAAAAATAATCTTGCAACGACCTTTGTAATTGGACCGCAGTCATTTACTTGCGATTTAACAGAAACTCAAGCGTTGTTCATACATATACCCAAGAGAACGACTGTGAATAAGTCTTGTATTCAAATTCTTAGATTAGAAAACAAATTATCCATCGTCGGGATGGATGATTCATTGTAATGTCGTTTAAGGGAAGGAGAAAATTGATCAAAATGTTTTCCCTACTTTCGATAAAAATACCTTCTTATATAGTGAATATGCCTAGATGTTTTTAAAGTTATCAGCTGCTGGTTTGCTTTAAGTGGGAAAGGGTAAATTGCCTTCCGAATCGTTAACTGGGCCTACCATTTCCCTGCATAATATAATGACATGTTAAGATTAGCTGCTTGACATCTGAATTTTCCCCAATATATTTCGTATGTTTTTTTCTCTACAACACCAACGACATGTCTGGAAATGGTTTCTGCATCAGTTGTTATGAGCGACAAGGGTTCTGATCATAACAACGAACAGTATTCGACTGATTGGAGATATGTTTGGCATGTCAACAAGCTTTATTCAACACGTAGTCTGTTCCATAAATATCGACAGAATAAAGATTTAGAGTTAAAATTTGACTTCACTTGAAACATCATATTAATCCGAGGAATATTGTTAACAACGGAATATGGTTTCCGTATTCGTTGTTATGAGCGACAAGGGTTCTGATCCTAGTATTTAACAGTATTCGACTGATTGGAGATATGTTTGGCAATTGACCAAGCTGATTAACATGTCGAAATACTTAATTCAACATGTAGTCAATTCCGTAAATAACGACAAAATAAAGTTTAAGAGTTTAAGAGTTGAAATTGTATTTCACTGGAAACATCATATCAGTTCGTGGAATATTGTCAACAATACTTACATAATGTTAAAATGATAAATAAAAGAAATGTTCATGAAGCACTTTTCATTTTGCTTATAAATAACATGAACAAGTTAAATGAGTAGCATTCATGCTTTCCCACAAACAGCAAACATGCAGTAGACAAATTCTAGGCAAAGACAACATGAATGTATAGTTACTGGAATAAAGGTGTGGCAAAAGCAGGGATTGTTTATTCCAAAACGTGTTCGATAAACATTTGCTACAGAGGCATCAACAATCGTCTTTATGTTGGAAAGTATAATAACACAGCACAACTTCTAGCATAATGAATGTACCTGTGTTGTAAATAATCATGTAACATTCCTCACGACTATTCAATATGTATGTAAAATAGATGCGAACATGTGTAATCATGTAACATTCCTCACGACTATTCAATATGTATGTAAAATTGATGCGAACATGTGTGACTGTATACGTGTATTGTTTCCAATATAAACATTGAAGAAACGTATTCTCACTCTAAACAGAATATAGGATATAATAAGTAATATTTTCAAGCATGAAAACGAACCGAAATACGCTGGGACTCATTCGTCTAAGATGTCGCCTCATATACCACTATTGGTCTTGTAGATTGGATTTAAATGACAATAAGACATACAGATATATTGTCTTAAATTGTCCGAATTTGTACGAGTTTTTTTTAATCCTCTTTGACATGCATTGTAGTTTTTATATCTGAATGAACATGCAGAGACGATACTAAAAGACAATTTAAAGTCAGACAAATCCAATCACAATCCTCAAGGGGACGATTTTCCGAGACGTCTAGTTCAGTCATAATGTTTTGATATGAATTTTAATATTTCTGTAATGCCATAGATGTCTTCCGAGATACATTAATTATTTCCGACTGCTTTTTGGGTCGTTTTGATTTTGTGATTTTTTTTCGATTTTAAAGGAGACTTCAGTGTATTTTGTATCAAGTTATGTCTTTCAGAAAACTATGTTGTAGTCATGTATGGACTCGCAGTCGTGATGTTTACCCTGTTACGAGTGTTATCATGAGTTGTCGAGGCAAGGTTTGACTTTCGATAACTAGGTCCAGTATTATTTTTAAATGAACATCTTCGGCGCATCACAAGAACTTTAACTGACAATATTCTGTGAAATGCATCTCTTTTCGAATATACTTTTCAAATAACTTTATTTTGCAGATGATAAGTCTCCAGCTTCATATTGAATAATTGAAGAAGCATGTAAATGATGTTTCTTTTTATTATCATCATGTATGTATCGTTGTCTAAGTACTCATTAAAGTGAGTTTTACAAAGGAACAACACGCGAGCATGTTTTACATGTTTATTTAAAACCAACTAACTCCTAACCGGAGAGTATTCATATTATGTCTATCGACACGTACCAGTTATTAAAATAAGGCTATTCGCACGTACATGTATATACGTTACAATGTAATATATCTATTTATGGCCAGTTGTGGACAGACACCGTTCCAGATTTGAAAATAACTATTAAACCGTTTTTCGGAGTTACTACGTTCCTAACAAGACAGGCAGCTCCGATAACTCAAATAGTTCAAGCGGAGTAACTCCTTTGTGCTGATATGTCTCCGGGTAGATTGCCACCTCAAATGAAAACCAAACTCCTTAAATCAAAGACAGTTACATTCAAATGTAATAGTATTTTTTTTAAAAAGTCACTTTTTTTCTCCTGGTTGATTTGCCTAGTCAAATGAAAACCGACCTACTTAAATTAAAGACAGTTACATTCAAATTAATTACTTTTACTGATTTTTGTTTATATATAGTCACCTTTTTCTCCTTTGGAGTGACAGATGCTTACATCAATAGCTGGCGACCAAGAACGATTCTGATTGAAGGGATTTGAAAATCGTTTTTGTATTACGTGGTTTATTTCTTGGGAAAATACGCTTGCTGCAATGGTTTTCCGGGTGCAGAAATTAAGATTTACTTATATTTAGTTGACCTTTCATGCTTGCAGACACATTTTAACGAAGCAAAGCATTTTCACGCATCTACAACAAACGGCTTTCATAAAAAAGAAGGTTAGAACATTTATTTACAGTGTTTTATAACTTTAGAGAATTTACCAAAGAGAAAACAAAACATTTATGTAGTTTATTGCATGTTTTTGGGGACGGTTATATTAATGGCAAACAACAATTCAATTAAACCTTTCCCACATACAAAAGTTTTCTGACTACATTGAAAACATTATTGCAATAGGATAAACTGCTCATAGTGAGCAATTCCACCTTTTGGTACAACGTTTGTGTGAACCCTATATAATCATTAAACTTCGATTTATAAAGGTCTATCTAGTTTTAACCCTACTTAAAAACATCTGCTGTTTTTTGTTGTATGTGAAAATGGGTTCAGTCAAATGATAATTGATGCATTTTTGTCAAAATCTTTTCAGAATACCTTGGCCTTATTAGCAGAACTATGTTTCACAGGCTGATATTTCCGTGCAATAGTAATTGTTTATTTGGAAATAGTGCATTTATAAGTAGGTTTTTGTCTCTTTAATTACCTATGAGGAAGAATATCCTTGGACAGTTTTTAGAATCATGTACTGACATTTGTCTGTTTCCAATATGTTTTCGTTTAGAGATTCTCTACATAGGTCATATTGATTGGTTGATTAACGTGGCCCTAAAGCGGCATCAATTAAAGGAGGCGTTTGTCGTATTTAACAAACATATATTGTGTACATACATATATAACAGCCTGTCTGACCTTAAGTTACGAAATCCAACAGAACCGTCCCACCAGTACATACAGTGCTTTGATTCTACTTCGTAATTTCTTCTGATTAATCATTCGTCCCTTTTCTTAATTGCACATTCGTTACTGACATGACAACGACTTAATTATATAAATCTCAACACCTTAATAAATAAGGTTCTCGTAACCCTTCCCCATATACAAAAAGGCTGAAGCAGACGAATTGAAAAACCCAAACGTATCTTGGCAATAATAGTAAACACATCTTTAAATGAGAGTATAATTTTTAATTATAGCTGAAAAACATTGTGACAAAAGTATAAAAGGGTTCATTTTGAACCATGTTCCCTTTTATCACAATATTTTCAAAAGCCTTCTGCTTTTGATGCGCCCGCAAGTGGGAACGGGTTAATGAGCTCATTTAACAAATGTCAAATTATTTTGATTACCTTGGAATGATTTATGCTTTTCCTTTCATTTAATACATCTGTTTCTACAGGTCCTTTCGTAATTGAACACCAGTTTCTGTCTAAAAATAACCATCAAGATAAAAGGCTAAGACAACGTTTCAACAGTTAATTCATTCAGAGTGAGAAAAAAGACAGGAATTAATCAATCTTTCGACATCGTTCCTCAATTCTGTTCCTTTTCAGCGTGAATGTTATCTAAAACGTTGACTCATTAACACTCAAATGACTATAGATTCTGATAAATCATCTGCAATAAAACGTTAAGAGAACGAACCAGCGATGGAAGAAACGTCAACGGTGCTGGCATTACAGTTTGTCAAATGACAGTGCTTCGTCTTTTATTTATTTATACGTAGGCTGTAATCAATCTTGAAATAGAAAGTGAAATGCATTATTCTTTCCTTGTAAGTGCGTCTCATTTCAAGGTTATATTTAGTGGTACATCTATGACTAAGTGCTTTGCGTATCGTTCAATCTGGCTCACTGTCAAAAGCCTTTATGAAACAGTAATAGCAGATTTCCCTCTATGGCGCTCAAGAGTGTGGGGTTATTATTACGACTGATTCGCTGGTATCAGGATAAATGCACCAGTAGTACCTTACCAAGCCAACGCCGTGATATAAAACAATATAACGACATACCAGGGATACTATCATATATAGTGTTCCTGAGTCATTCTTACTAAATAGGTATGTGTTGATGTTACACTTTTTTTGGTGTGCCTTTATGCATGCTTATATGTTCTGAATGATGAGATACATGTATGTTGTATAAGTCATTACACTATACGATATGTTTTATAACAATTGATGAAATCTGCGTAAAAAGCATTCAAACAAAACAATCTAACTCGCAGTTAAATCAGTTGGAGTGTGATCTTTGCCAAATCCGATTTTCTAGCCTAGTACATGTCTGTCGCCAAAATAATAATTAAAAATGAACCACCATTAACTTGGATATGTAACAAGTTAATTTTGGGGAACGATGTATATCCAGTCCAGCCCGTGCATCCCCACAGTCTGATCTAGATATACACTGTTGACGTATTACTCGCATTAGCGTATTAGTGCTGTTACTGGGAATGAGCAGACGACAATGCTGTTTGAAAATGCCTAACTGCATGGACGGGCTCAAATATACCATACCATATGTTTGTTAACCCTTTTCCACCTGCAGACACTAAGGCAGCAGACGAGGTTTGAAAACTTTGTGACCAAAAGGTGAAAGTCCTCAAGATGAACAATTTCTCCTTTGACCACAATGATTTCAACTTTATTTAACAACTTATCTATCTTTTATGGAGATTTCTTCATGTCGTTGTCATTACGCTTTTAAAGTCGTCTGCTGCAGACTTCTTGCATATTGGAAAGGGTTAAATAACCAAACGAGAATGAATCAACCCAACATGTTATGATCAATTAGGTTGGAATCGACACAACAAAAAACGACCATTTATACGCCAAGAATGTCTTTCGATGTGTACGCCATATGTTACATATATGCAAATTGTTTTAGTATAAAAAGGATGATAACTTACAATGTATACCACGCGAATACTGATATCACCTATTATCAGGGACTTTAATATGTTTAATGTAGTTTTGTTATCGCTTACTCATGAACTATTGAATTCAAATTACAAGGTTCATTTCGACAAAACATAACAGATCATGAAATTAATTATTTGTTTGGCATAAATGTAATGCATGTTTCAGATTGGACAGATTGCAAATGATAATTGTTCTACGAAAACCAACCACAAGGCATTTGCGATCATTTAAGATACATATCAACGGCCGTATCCGCGCAGCTTGATCTGCATCTACACTGTTCGCCCATAAAGTAACATACTTATTAAAGACACGTCGGACACAGATTGTTGGAGTTGGTCATATATATTGGATTTGCAGACTGACCTTTATAAACATTGTCATAAATACGCAAAGTCTGTGTTTTAGCACGGCACAAAACTACACCATAATGCAAACGCTATAACCTTCTAGACCATTTAAACACGATTGGCCTGCTCCAAGACAGAACGATGCAAATTACCATCTTTCAAATTGTCCCACAGGCTTGTAAAATTAATACCACTGTTCCAACACCAAATTTTCTCGTAAAGCTCCCTGCGTAAATTGCGGCTTCCAATTGCTTCAAATTACTACAACATTAACATCAATTTACAACTCATACCGCGTCGGCATTAGCAACAAAGTCGACAAGCGTATCTTTCCAGTACCACACGTACTCTATAAATATGCTCACACGGTGTGCTCTTTGTTCTAAAGGGAGAGCGAGGGAAATCACATTAACAATGCCTTGAGGCTGTTCTTCAACTTTTTTAGCTGTCGATATCCTATTGCGACGTCCCTTAATAGTGTAAATTTATCGAATTTACATTTGTTATCTTAGAATTCAGATTTGGCAGAGAGGCATTTACAAATTGGTAGCAGAGCAAACGTTTTATGATAAGTCGCGTGATACATCCACCGACATCCTGATGCGCCGGTATGCGGCCCTATCCTGCTCTACGTTTCACACATAAATACACATGTTTACCCTCTTAGCTTTATGAAGAGGGATACAACGGAAATGAATACCGAAAGAAGTCTAAAACACATTCATTGTCGGGACGTATCCGGTCCGTGCTTTTTATATCAATTCAAGTTTGTTAAAGGAAAAGAGCTTTCAAGCATAATAAATAAGGAAATGAAAGTTGCAATGAATCATCGAACAGATATTACAGATGGAAACAATGAAAATGAGGGAGGTAGTCTGAGTTCTTGACTAGGGGCGTTTTTCACACTCAAGAGTCTTAATACACTTATCAAACCCTATGGTGTGGCACTCAAAAGTCTTAATACACTTATCAAACCCTATGGTGTGGCACTCAAGAGTCTTAATACACTTATCAAACCCTATGGTGTGGCACTCAAAAGCAGCGTCTTAGTGATGCCATTCTTTTGAGTACCAGAACATAGGGTTTTATTTGATTAATTGGAAGATTTTGCGGAGGAAAATATATATCTTCATTCCTTCGTATCTAGGCCTCTAAAGCGAATAAAACAGTTATACTACCGTGATATAAAGTTAAAATCGGTTATCAAACAATATTATTTATGTAACATATGTCGTACACATGTAGATGTTTTGATTGTTTATTTTAATTAGTAATAGTAAGACGTTAACCTTTGTACACTATACAGTTCGTTGAGAAGATCTCACGAACACGTTTGCAAAATGTCAAGCAAAGGCAATTTATAAATTGTAGTCATTTCTAACATAATTCGTTGTGATATTAGAAATATTTTAAAGTGTAATTACCACACATAATTTCTTATACATTATATACATATACATGTCGGACCTCGATCACAGAAAGGTTTGTTATTTGTCATGACCTAGATGTATATACGGAAATATAATTGATTACATAAATTACTCATTTTAAATGTCAGATAGACGGATAACGTCACACAAAAACCGACATTGTACTTACCGACCAACACGGATCATTAATCAATGTCCGAAGCCCGTTTTATATCAACATTATATCAACATCAATACACATCGGAATGGCTTCTTTCAAAAATTGTCTCAAGATTCACAGAGAAGAAGACTTAATTCATTGAAATGAAAGCTTCGACTTTCAAATATGATACATTAAAATTGTATATTTTGAAAATGATTAAAATTCAATTTCCTTTCACGGAAATGACCTATAGAACACAATCCGCTTAAGTTATGTCACTTGCATAAATACCACAGGCATGTGCAGCGCAAATTAAATTGGATCAACGAAAGCTTCTACCAGCTTTCGAATTCATGGTCAAAGTGTTGTCTGTATTTCTTGTTGTTCAACAATGAGTCATTCACGCCGTCAATGCCAAAGACCCTTTTTACATTGGTTAAACACATAGACAATATATTGCTGACAAAGTTGTTTTGGGATTTTGCCCTTTTGTATTCTGCTTCATACAATACGTACTTGTACATCTATCAAAGGCCCGATATTTCAAATTGATTTGTTTTAGATTTGTCCAGTAGAAACAGATCTTCTTCCATTAGATGTATTGATTAATGTTTCTTATTCACCATCATTACTTTACATGCAGAGATAGGCAATTTGGAACACTTTACTGCTCTTCGTGAGTCAATCCATTAATCCTTTTCAATAAAACCTATGAAGTATATGTACATCAAGTTGATAAAGGAGCTTTTGGTAAGTACATTATATGTAGCTCGTTTCATTGTTTGGTTGCAATAATAACAGATGCTCCGATGATCAGATTGATTCGCTATGCATTCAGACCATTGTAACCGCTACATGTATAATGCAGTAAGTTTAGGGACATGTCGGTGAAATAAGGGTTAACTAAAAAAACATTATTGCATGAGAATGGCTCATTTTGTGAGTAAACTGGCGTCACTCCTGTGTAACGAACATGTTCACTGTAAAGTAATTTTAGGAGAAACAATCGATCATAAAAACAATCTTCAGTGTTAACGGCTTTGATTTGTGTTGACAAAGCAACTTGTCCCTACGCTTAGTAACCAGGATTAACCCCATACCAAAACAAAGTGTTGCACGTTTCTGTTGAAGGAGCACTATCGTCTTACGATGACTTACCATACTAATATTCGGCCACAACTTCCACAATGACCATCACCGTGCTGGATATTTCTTTTGAGTTTATCTAGTGGTTGATGTCATAGCATCATACATGTTCTAGTTTCCGTGCTAAAGATAGAAAAGCGTTGCAGTTGCACAGTTATATCATCTGTTTTTTGTAACTTGATATTGCTTTGGAAGGATCTCCTTCAACAATGTCTTTTTGTGAACCAGAAATATCCATTTTGCACAAAGCATAGTACTCACACAGGAAAAATGTGCTTTATACTTAAAAAAGATCAACGAATAGTATAAACCTACTCAGATTTTGTATGTATGTCATTTTGTTGAATTAGCCAAAACATTTTAAATTATCGGACTTGAGCAAAATAAGAGAAAAATAAATCCTGTTTGACAATTCTCTTCCCTTAATTAAAGGTGCTGAGCGAAAGATCTTCAAACATCTCTCTGTACAATGAATACTCATCAAACATCTCTCTGTACAATGCATAGTCATCAAACATTTTATCTGTACAATGCATAGTAATCACAATTAAATACATGTTCGAACACATACTCATGAGCAACCAAATAGACTAATGGTGTATGTCTGAACATAACTACAGAAATATACGACTTATAGTACTCTGCTTCTAGGTGAGAAACGTGAACCAACCACAACCACAAGTCTGTACACGTGTATATTTTTCTACCGGTAAACAACTTTGAAACGAAGGTTCACTCGGGTTGTGTGCAGTCTTCCTTCTTCCCACATTATCCAGACTGTGACATATGCCAAGTAGGTCTGACTTTCAGGAGAAAATCTGATGGACAATTTGAATGGATTTTCTTTTTTTTTCACCAAATGTATCTGCATCAACTGCAGTTCTTGTACAATTAATGACTGAAATTAATTGTGCATACTGTTTTCAGTCGAAATGTCATACATGTACATTTTCATTTATGTTACCGACGATGTCTTGCATTTTAGTGTTTCATATATGAGTTTGATATAAGGCTATACATACAGAAATGTGGGCTGATTGAACCATAACTGCTCTGGCAGATATGCATGTGTGCGATGAATGAATATATTACATTATACATCTGCGAAACAAAAAGGAGGGAAAACAATCGTAAGGAAAACACGCATAAGAAGAAACAGAAAAACTGAATACTGTAGTTGAAGGTCAAAGAAACTTAAGTTCGTATGCAAGTAATGGAATAAAGGACCGTCATTTCAACACATCGCATCAGGGCGTAACGTTTGTATTTCATTGCTCTACCTTTGTTTACTATAAATAATGTTCGATGTAAAACAAGTACAGTGGCCTGAAAAGTATTATGCCCGTGAACAGTTATTTATTTTATCATAAGGATGATTACAAATCACTGATGGAAACCAGTTCCGGAGTTCCCGTTAAAGGTAGTAGCGCGCGATTATAGATTAGTTCTAATTGGATTGACTAATAACGGAACATGTATACGATCGACGGCGCCATTTGATTAATGGGTTATCTAATAGATGTTGTACATGTATCTCTAACGATTTACTATAAAACTCGTCAAGTGATAACGCTCGTATCACAGAGAGCCATCGCATAACTAACGTACTTTGGTTAGATTACATTCTTAGCGTTTTCTGCAGCTAATGGTTCTTCTGTTTTGCTTATAATTTATGAGCAGCAGCGAATGCATAAGAGGAACATAGAACTTTATAATGATGTACTTTGTCTCGAGTATTTACCATTTGTAATTTTGTTTTCATATTTCCATCACTAAATGGATCTGAATCGATATGTTAGTCGAGTCATGCAGGACATTATAAAGAGAACCAACCTTGTAGCGGGGAAACTGTTTTATGACGACACAGACTCCACACTTTTACATTCTTCAAGACTTTATTATTATATTTGTAAACGTGTTCTATTTGTGTCTATGATCCTTGTTGACGAACTGAGAAGATCCTGCTTACTTTGCACGCAGACTGCTGTCTCTATTTACTGGTCTGAATAGTTTCCATTGTAGGAAATATACGTGCAATATGCCTGTTTATCGTAATTTGACATCGAGCCATCTAAGATTCAGTTTGTATGGTGTTTAATGCCGCTTTTTTGTTATATCACGGCGTTTCCTGGGTAAGTTACCAATACTATTGGTCCATCTATCCTGACACCAGCCAGTCAGTCAGTCGTTATGCTAACCCCGCAACCCTGAGCATCAAGGACGGCAGCCATTACTACCTTTTTAAATCTTTGGTATAACCCGACCGTGGATTGAACTCACGACCTCCCGCACCCGATGCGACAGCACCTATGCGGTACCATCTAAATAGTAGACTGTTTTTTTTTAATTCCTAGATGTTTTATATAAACTCAAAGGTTCGCTGTTAAGACCACACTATTGTCCGTTTTTCATTTTAAGATATGCACTTTATTATGCAAGCTATCTAAAATCATTCCAATAAAATCAAATATAGTTTACCTGATGTGCAATATTTAGAGGCTTCTTATTTAAAAGAACACGAGAGAAAATCTACAAATAAAAACGTGTGTTTTCAAACAAATGCAGCCTTGTGAGAAAATGAGAAATTGTTTCAAAAGTCGTCTGCTGCGAAATCATTGCCAATAGTAGTATGGGAAAAAGATAACCCAATATGTAACATCGATGTGAACTTTCGAACGTGTTACACTGTAAATTAAATTAGTATAATATAATAGTAAATAGTATAATATAATAGTAAATAGTATAATATAATAGTAAATAGTATAGTAAATAGTATAATATAATAGTAAATAGTATAATATAATAGTAAATAGTATAATATAATGACTGTTTAATATGGATCTTGGCAATATAAGGTGACAAAAAAATATAAAAATATCAGAATAAAACCGTCGAGATTGACCGCATCTCCATCTGTCCACCTCTTTATCATTTGCCCTTTGATCTGACCGCTCGACCTTTGCAGGTTAAAGCGCATCAACAAGAAGCATTCATCAAAAAGGTGGATTAATTTTTGTTGACAGTCGCTTGCAATAATTGAAATCCTATACAATAAACGACATGGTAATTTGAATATCGACCGTCCCATACAAAAAGGATTCCATTGACGTCTTCGTTTCGTGACCATTATAAACGCGCATGCTCAGTACTAGAAACGTTTAATAATTATATCACTAATAATTGTATTTAACTAAAAGGAATCTTAGAAATATACACGACATCTGAGAAAATGGAAGGCTTGAACAAGACAGGATTGTTGAACATATATGCCAGAGCTTTAAAACTCTTTCAGCGTCGAATTGTTTAAAGTAGACTATTTCATGTTCCTGATCGGGTGTCTCTATTTCTTATGTAATGAGAGTTTTTGATTATTTCTTTAACATAAAAGAAAACAAAACTTATTTCATGTGAGTCAACTCCTCACGAGCCTACTCACCTGAACCAGTAGTTTTTGCAAACAAACTCAATATTGCCTCTGGCGCTGACAGAGTTTAATGATGCACAGAAACGAAAATGACACCTTTCTACTTGACACGGCGCATATAGAATTGCATTTTCTGATCACACTGAGATGTTTTGGTGCGGACAACTGGTCAGACTTTGATTGACCATTTACTTTATAATGCATGGTTAACCGTTGTGAATACATCACAGCTTGCGTCTCAAGTCTCCAGCTCTGTCCCCGTGATTTACACTCGATTGGTCCTAAAAGCTTTCCAACCTGGTTGCCATGGTAAAGCATTAATCAACAGATATATAACACTCCATGCATGTATAACGCAATTGATTTTTTTTACTTTGGTTTACCGTGTAGGGCTTAGTGCATGCACTTTTAATCATTATCTTGTCTCGTTATGGATCTCTGAAACGTATGAATCAGCTTCACAACTGGCGTGTCTGATGTCAAAACGACCGGCTCGTTGAGACGCATACTTTGGGTATCCATCTCATCGGGTTTCGTTGCGCGATAAGCGAGTTATAACGCGAAAATTGTAGTTTTTAACCCCTTACCCCTTCAAAACATTTCACATGAGAAATTAAACACATAAAAAAGCACACTATTTCTTTTCTGAGATTATTTCGTTCAGATCGTTTAGATCGTTTGCTGTTCTCTTCTAAATATAGAAATACTTAAATTTAAAATTGTACCTTTTATTTTTTGCATATTCAGGTGTCAGCTGTTGAATATGCTAAACGGCCAATTTACAAAGACAAAATTATAAAGTGTTTGATGAATTACTTTATTACGCGACAGTGTAGGTGCCTTTTTGCATTGTTTACCCGGTTAGTTATAGAAGTTCTCAGATACAAAAGAAGAGTCAAGGCATATACAACACGTGCCGATATAAAAACATGTCCCGTTATCCACGAACATACCAATATGAAGACATTTTCGACCACACTAAATCCAGAGCAACATAAACTCATTCATAGATTGATCTGGCTCTTCACAATTTGACAAGTTACCATAGATAGTACAAAGAATACATGAGTGCGTATCTTTATTGACACAATATTGCGATAGGTTTGTTTTTTCCACAGCATCGTTAACATTCTAACTATGGTGCTTTTTTTTGTCAAAACGCTTCACATTACCCTTCTAAGCGTCTCGCAGTATGTTTGAATAACTAAATGACCAACAGGAAAAATCAGTCATAACCTTTGCACCCACAGTCTCTCCAATATATACACTGTTTACATATGAGTCATACAAGCTTGTTGGAAATTCTGTTAATTTGTGTAGATTCCGATCAGAATAAGCATTGGAATGTCTGTGTTTGGTTGCTGCTCAATGTTAATCATTCCGGAACACGCTTACACACAGAACAGTAAAGCTCGGTTATTAATTGTTCTATTAACTTTTAAATCCGTTTTAAAAGTAGTAACACATAAACAGTAAGTTACAGCTACGAATGGCAGTGATATTGAAATACAATACTCATTTATATAGTTGTGTTTTGTGCAGAACGTTTCCTCTGGTTTCAAGCGACAATCGCTCTTTTAAAACCAACTGTAAATTATGTGCAACCAATGTAGAGCCAGATCAGTTAACGCATTAGCGTACTCTGATTTTGTTCTGCACTGTTCACCAATTAGTCATAGCAGGTTTGAGAGAAACTGCCAAAAAGTAGTATCCATTGGATCCTTAGCATAGATGCGCAAGCAGGTCTTATTCCACATATGTTATTGGACTTCCGGGAGCAACGTCTAATTACTGTATACCAATATTAGACTATGTTTCCTTTCAGACACGTTTTTGGTCTACACGTTTCACTTTGTGTTTCAAATTGAGGTAAACTCTTCATAAAGTGAATGAGGTAATGGAACAAGTTTCAGCAATTTGAACGCAAAGAAAACAAAAAAAGCTACTTTAACCCTTTCATGTCAAAGAAAACTTGTCTTCATTTTTTATTTCAGTTTGGAAGCGTTTATAGAAGTTTACCAGTTTATTGGTTAAATAACGATTTCACTGGATTACTTTGTCAACAGAAAGAATCCGCAATGGCCGGATGGTTAATATGCAATAGTTTAGGCCAAGCGTTCCTGGTTCGAGACTCGTTAGCGACAGCCTTGATGAAACCGACACACTGTCAAGAACAGCGTAAAATTCCATATTATATATATATATATATATAGTAGACAGCTTATATGAGCATGGCCGTGCCAAAAACCTGCACATGTTTTGTATAGAGGTAATGTATAGATGTAATGTATAGATGTAATGTATAGAGGTAATGTATATATGTAATGTATAGATGTAATGTATAGATGTTATATATGTAATATATGTAATAGATGTAATGTATAGATGTAATGTATAGATGTTATGTATAGATGTAATGTATAGATGTACTAGATGTAATGTATAGATGTTATGTACATATGAATGTATAGATGTTATTTATATATGTAATATATGTAATGTATAGATGTTATGTATAGATGTAATAGATGTAATGTATGGATGTAATGTATATATGCAATGTATAGATGTAATGTATAGATGTAATGTATAGATGTAATGTATAGCTATAATGTATAGATGTAATAGATGTAATGTATAGATGTTATGTATAGATGTAATATATATATATGTAATATATGTAATGTATAGATGTAATGTATAGATGTAATGTATAGATGTAATGTATGGATGGAATGTATAGATGTAATAGATGTAATGTATAGATGTAATGTATAGATGTAATGTATAGATGTTATGTACAGATGTAATGTATAGATGTAATGTATAGATGTTATGTACAGATGTAATGTATAGATGTTATGTATAGATGTAATAGATGAAATGTATGGATGTAATGTATAGATGTAATGTATAGATGTAATGTATAGATGTAATGTATAGATGTTATGTACATATGTAATGTATAGATGTTATGTATAGATGTAATAGATGTAATGTATATATGTAATGTATAGATGTAATAGATGTAATGTATATATGTTATGTATAGATGTAATGTATATATATAATATATGTAATGTATAGATGTAGTGTATAGAGTTAATGTATAGATGTAATGTATAGATGTAATGTATAGATGTAATGTATAGTTGTAATGTATAGATGTAATAGATGTAATGTATAGATGTAATATATGTAATGTATAGATGTAATAGATGTAATGTATAGATGTAATGTATAGTTGTAATGTATAGATGTAATAGATGTAATGTATAGATGTAATAGATGTAATGTATAGATGTAATGTATATATGTAATGTATAGATGTAATGTATATATGTAATGTATAGTTGTAATGTATAGATGTAATAGATGTAATAGATGTAATGTATAGATGTAATATATGTAATGTATAGATGTAATGTCAGCCATCAGTAAATAGACACTGCAGTTAATAGAATATTGACTTAATATGATAATTCTACGTTAGTTTTAAAGTGAACGATCGAATAACGCGATAGTGCACGATGTTTATGCGCACTTGTATCCGCAGGCGGCAGAAGATGATCAGTGAATAAACAAGATAGTGCATTAATCTCTTACTACATTTAATCCAATCACATTGTTCGATGATTTATCTTTATTATATAATTTAGTGAAATGTTATATTTTAAATGCTCTTTTCCGCGGGGAGTAGTAGCGATTTAACCCTTTTTCACATGCAACAAATCTGCAGCAGACGACTTTGAACACATAGTCACAAAAATCTGATACATCTCAATACAAGATAGCTTAATTGTTAAATCAAGTTGAACACATTTTGGCCAAAAGAGTAATTGCATATCATGAGCAATTTCACCTTTTGCCACACTGTTTTCAAAAGTCGTCTGCTGCTATTGCGTCAAAATGCGTCCGCATGTGGGAGAGGGTTCACTTTCAAACGGAAGTGGTACACGTGTATGACACGCGCAGTGTGCCGACCATATTAGAAAGTAATGGACGAATTACAAACTTAATCTTGTTATCATATGAAATATCAATTTATAATTATTATGGGATATTTTTTCATAATGACGTACGATACGAATTGATACAAATGTGGCGACATATCACAGCAAACAAATTGTAACCCAAACCCCAACTTCCGTGTATTAACCCTCTTTGGGATCAGTGTTTCCAAGTCAACCACACTAAAACCCCATCTCTATGAAATATGTGTAGAACTACAAATTAGAAACTACATGATATAATGTAAAATGTGCATTTTACCCTTTGACCTCAGGGACGGATCTTGTTAAGCCTTTGTCATCAGTTTACAAACAGACCAGTCGGCGCATTCACTACACAACTCTTTTTTCAAATTTTGATAATCCTAACATTTACTTTAGACACTTCGAAATGCAAAAACCGCTGTTACATTTATGAAATGTAAAGGTTGTAACTGTATAAGTCACAAATGACACAGGGTGATAAGGAACTCTGAAAACATATACATCATACATATATGAGCCTTCCCGCGAGAAAAACAACATAATCATTAATGGGATCTGCGTTATGTATAGACCCAGATCAGCCTGTGCTGTCTGCACATATTGATCTGGGCCGACACATTCTGTCTCAGGGGATAGGTATAGAGTATACTGATTCTTGAAACAGGAAATACACAGGAAGCAAAAAGTGTATGTCTGGATTAGCCTGCAAGGCATGCTCAGGCTGATCTGGTCCAGAGTCCACAATATTGGTATATGATGTTTTAGGAGTCATCATTTCTTTACATTTTTCCAATATACATTAAATCTGCAACAGAGGGCCTTAATTTAAAAACACTCACTGCTGCTAGGTAAAACTTTGGAAAATATAAGGAAATGAAAGGAAATGAAAGAATGATATTTAGATACAGTAGAAAACATTGTGATAAAAGAAAAATGTGTTTATAATGAGCAGCTTCCTCTTTTGTCATCATGTTTTAAAAAGTTGCCAGTGTCAGAATGCATGAATCTGCAGGTGGGAAAGGGTTAACCTTTACCCTCGCTGACAGGTAAGACTTTCCCACATAATTATAGACACTTTCTTGGATGTCTGCAATACACAGCAGCTGCTGCTTAAGAATACATTCGGACAAAAGGAGAAATTGCTCATAACAAGCATTTTCTCCTTTTACATTTCTATTCAGGTTACCTCTCATTTATGGAGACTTTTCATGCATTTGACAATATGTTTTCCAAGTTGACTGCTGCAAATTTGTTGTATGTGGGAAAGGGTTAAAACATTAAAAATCTTTATCTTACTTTTCTGGAGGAGGCGCAATAGAATTTCTACGGCCGCGACTGAAATCCATTTTCAATATTTATATATATTTTGTCTATATTCTGTATCCATTCAGATACTTTTAACATGAACAGTCAAACCTGTGCTGAATACCACCTTTGTTCTCTGTCCATAGCAACCAAACTTTTTATTTACTAATAATTCATTATCTGCATTATCGCCAAATAAAATAAAAGGTTCTTAGAACTGGTGCATAAATGCGACTTTGGCGCTGAGCCAAGCTGTCGCATATATG
>JAUELF010261552.1:0-11315 GCA_031471495.1 Clinocardium nuttallii | reverse complement strand
ATTTAGTATATATTAGACCAGGCATGTCATGTCTCACATTTAGTATATATTAGACCAGACAGGTCATGTCTCACATTAAGTATATATTAGACCAGGCATGTCATGTCTCACATTAAGTTACCAATAGACCAGACAGGTCATGTCTCACATTTAGTATATATTAGACCAGACAGGTCATGTCTCACATTAAGTTACCACTAGACCAGACAGGTCATGTCTCACATTTAGTATATATTAGACCAGGCATGTCATGTCTCACATTTAGTATATATTAGACCAGGCATGTCATGTCTCACATTTAGTATATATTAGACCAGACAGGTCATGTCTCACATTTAGTATATATTAGACCAGGCATGTCATGTCTCACATTAAGTTATGAATAGACCAAGATATCCTTATCTTTGATGGATAGAAATGTAATAAATACTTTTATTTAATATATTAACTTGAAATAAACAGCATTGACATCAATCGTTTTATATATCATAAAATACATTTATGTAACATTGCGGCTTTCTCGGATGCAAACACCACATTTCACTCAGTATGAGGGAAACGATTACATAACACATAAGTGAATTGAAAACGGGCATTTAATATTCAATACCAGGTAGATCAAATGTTTGCTCATTGTTGACATATCTGGGCAGGATAAAACAACGCTAAACCTCTCCTGTGCTTCTCTTGTATTACTTCGTTTACTATGTGGTGTTAATTGTTATGAATGATTTTCTTTTCTTTTTATGTTCAGTATCAAACAACTTCTCCCAGTCTAGTCCATGGTTTAGAGAATTATTTTCTTTCAAAACTTGTTTTGCCAACATCATTGCCATTGTTGCAGAATTTAAAAAAATTAAATTTCGATTCAATCAGCATGAAACTTTGTAAAACTATTTGTTTCTTATCTTTCTGAACTCTTACTCCACTATTTTCAAATATGTCCGTAAAAGTGGAGCCAATCAATTCATAACTGATACATGCTGAATTAATGCTTTCAATGTGTAAGAGTAATATATGCTTATGGAGTGGTGCATATCGCTTTGATGTGAAACTTCTTATTTTTCATTCATTCACCTTCTTCTGTTACTCGTTGTAAGTAATAGTGTATGTCTTTTAGTGTGTTCATTATGTTAATCGCTGGATCCAATTGCATACACATGTTCTTGTTTACCCAATGCTACGCTAAATTACACTTATCAATTTCGACTACATCTGCGATCATCCTTAAACAAGAAATTATGTATTCAATATACTAGTGTTTAATTGGTCCTGTAACCTACGTTGTTTAGACCACCTGAGCCAAAGGCTCTAGATGATCTATTGAACTGACTCACTGTCAATAGCTCTCATCAAAAACCACTGGCTGCAACATACACAACTTGTCATGGATGTTCCTTGAATTGCCCTCTTTTCCATTCAGTGCACATTTTTGGAGAGTTATTTCAAAATCAAAAACTGTTCAAAAGTTATTGAGCGGACAGGAAATACGACCTGGCGACAAAGTAGAAAAAAATATCAAGTTCTTCTTGTCAGAAACTACTGCCCCAGCCGGATTTCAAAATAATCTATCTGAAATGTTCCTTGACTGAACCTCTTAACCTCTACCAAGTTGGCTCGAGTTGCACTTTGTAAAACACAGAAAAACTACTTGATGGAAAATTATTTAACATTGACATTTTTCACAATATATTAAGGTAGAAACATCAAATTGTTTCTGCTTAAACCTGCTGTTAGTTTTTCCGTTGAATCTACATTTCTTAAATAAGTATACTTAATAGCTCTTTCAGTCAGGTGGGCGATATATGGCCAAAACGGTCCTCCTTAATTTCAATTGGCAGTTTCATAATATTTACTATTTTTGATATGATCTTTCAACTTCTTAACAATGAATAAATAAACATAAGCTGCAATTGTTATTTCCTTTCACATTTTACCTACTTCTCCAACCTTTCCTACAGTCCACAGACGACCAGCACTTTCAGTGCTTTGATTAAGTAAGGATGGACATTTGATGATTTAAGCTTTATAATTGTCAAGCGGATTAGCCAAACTATAAATTTAAACTCGTCAGACAACCTTGCAATTTTGTTTACAGCAAACGGTCATAATGAGCCGTCTCGCGAAACATTGTGGACTCTGCGTAAAGTAACGAACCAGATCAGCCTAAGCATGCCGCGCAGGCTTACCCGAATATACACTTTTGGCCTTCTGTGAATTTTTCTGTTTCAGGAATCATTACTCTATACCTCTATCTCCCTGAGACGGAACGTGTCGGCCCGGATCAGTCTGCGCGGACCGCAGAGGCCATAATGTTGGTTTTCTCGCGGGACGGATTGTATACATACACATGAGCCGCATCCTTGCTGATACGGTCACTGATGTTATAGATAACACGGTATCACTCTGTATGAAAACAGTTATCAACCAGTAATTAACCAGTTATCAACTAGTTATTAACCAGTAATCAACCAGTAATTAAACTAGTTATTAACTAGTTATTAACAAGTTATCAACTAGTAAATTGAACCAGTTATCAACTAGTTATTAACCAGTTATCAACTAGTAATCAACCAGTAATTTATCAGATGTCAACTAGTAATTAACCAGTTATCAACTAGTAATCAACCAATTATCAACCAGTAATTAACCAGTTATCAACGCATTATAAACCAGTTTTCAACCAGTATCAACCAGCAATCTACTCGTAAACAAACATTAATCAACCAGCTATAGACCAGAAAACAACCAGCAATCGACCAGTAATGAAAAGGCAATACATCAGTACTCGCGTGCCATACAAATGCTAGGATCGGACTGCTTGTTCATACAACCCTACTTAGGTATGTCCTGTTCGCATCCATATCGTTCAATCATTTCTTTTAGTGGTCGTTAATGATTAAATATCGTTTATGTACGAAGTCTGTTACCTTTCATAACAGTACCACTGTTGGACGAAACTTTTATTGGCTGTGTCTTATATTAGGGATTTTCAACACTACTTCTTTAATTAGAGCTCTAGATAAGAAGTCTTTTTCACACTAAAATTCCTTGTTATACCGTCAAACCCTATGTTAACATAGGGTTAAGCGGAGTCATAATACAGATATGGATGGGAAAAGACCAAGTCACTCCTCCTTATCCAGTCCTCTGTCACTGTAACTTCACGGAGTAATATTCACGTATTCATGATCCCTGAGTAAACACACAAGTACTAGGCTAGGAAATGTGCCTAAGAATGTGCTAGGAATGAAACGCATTCGTGACAGACGCTTCCAATTCCCCACGGCGGATTCCTAAAAACCTACTTTGGAACAACAACTGAGATTTCCTCCTCCCCCTTATTTAACGAAAAATAAATAGAAATTACGGATTTTGTGTCGTCAAGTGCAATTTATCTTTTATCTGCAATGCTTTCCAATGTTCTTTGTTTAAGATATTTACAAATAGATGTATACACTGTCAGGCGTTAACCTAGTCGAGATTTAAACCTCTCTGGACAAGCTGCGTTTCCGCGCATCCGGGAGGTGTTCCTCTGGGGAGGCTGTACTGTATGTAATTACCCCCACCCCTCCCTCCTTTTTCACATACAACACATCTGCAGCAAATGACTTTGAAAACGTAACATTCTTCAAAAACGTTTCATGCATACTTATTGATTAATTAATTAATAAAGTTGAAAACATCGTGGCAGAATAATTAGTTATTTCTCGATTTGTCACAATTCTGCGAAGGAGACGTAAACAATAAATGATATGAGCCAACCGACATTATGGCATCTACGTAATGTATCGACCTGATCAGCCTTCGCTGTCCGCGGATCCGGACCGACATATTCCGTCTCCGATGACGGTTCTTGGAACAGACTATCCACAAGAGGCGAACATTGTCTATCCGTTTAAGCCTGCGCGGCATGCTTATGCTGATTAGGATCGACACTGTACGCAGAGACCACATTGTTAGTTTTCTCGCGACACGGGTCATATCAATCCCATGATATCGAAATCATGCCTCGGTTTATTACTAATGGACACTTCTCGTATGACCACCACGTTGGTGTAGTGGTAGATCGTCTGCCTGATGTCGGGGGATCGCGGTTAGATACCCATCTCGGTCATACTAGAGACTTTAACACTAGAAGTAATGACGTTCCCTCCTTGACACTCGAGAGTGTGGGGTTAGAATAACGACTGACTCGCTGGTGACGGGATATATGGACCGGTAATACTGGTACCTTCCCAAAGAAACGTCCCGATTTAATTGAAAAGTTGTTAAAATCGGCATACAAACACCATACACGCAAAAGCTATGGTCGTATGCGTAGCAACGAGTGTATATGTTGATTAAAAAGCTTCTATGCGCAGAAGACATTTTGTTTCATGGCCACTGAAAGTCAATGAGACGGATAGTAAAAGGGACGTGCACCATCTATATAATGTGTATTACAATATAGATAGATTGCACACAAACCACTAGTATTGGTAAACAGGTTGTACGTGTCGCTCATTAATCTTCGCCTATCTGCGTCATCATTCGGCCGGTCAATCGGTACATATGTGGTGAATACGCAGTTACAGGCACACCGAAGCCGATCCAAACATGGAGCACACCGGATTAACAAGGAACACCCTTGATCAGGAGATATCTTGAGCCGTGATGATCCTGGGTGAATTTTGAGTCGCAATACATCGTCACCCCGGACCAGCCCGGACACAACACGGCATCACAATGAATACAACGTGGATGACACCCGGACACAACATGACATGCCATATCGCCAAGGATCAATATGTTGTCACTACGGTCCTTCCCGGATCCAACATGGTCAATTAATTTTTTCAGTTTTGGAATTCGAAGTACTCCCGTGAGTATTGGAGTATGCCTGGCCACGCGAATGAATATGTGATTTTAAAGTTACAACGAATCCTACATACGCATATCTTTCGTTCTATAAGGTCAATGCGACACTATAGCATACATATAATCAGGAGCGTAGATAATATATTTTATCTTGCAATCAGCAGATTATGGATCGATATATAGCACGTGTATGATAAACTTGTTGTTTACATTACATGTCTACGGGTATGTATACTTATTTTTAGAAATGACGTAATCGCCGTCTAAAATTTTCTTTAAATGAGCCGTTCCACCAAGAAACCGAATTTGTTGGCTATGCGAAAAGTATCGAACCGGATCATGCAACGCAAGCTAACACGGACAGACAGATTTCGCCTCCTGTGGATTTTCTGTTGCAGGAATCATTCATCGATACCCTTTTAGAGACGGAATGTGTCGGCCGAGATAAGCCTGCGCAGACTGATCTGAGTCGATACATAACACATCATCACACATTACACATCATCATGTTGGTTTACGTCAGGACGGCTCAATTATGTTGATAGTAAAGCAGTCAATGAACAAACACAAATAAAAAGCAGAAATAAAGTTATTATTGTTTTAATTTCATTTCAACATAATACAAATCGAAAAGAATATCGTCATATAAATTACACGAATTTGCATGTTCAGTCTTACTTCATAACGTCTTACTTCATAACGTCTTACTTCATAACGTCTTACTTCATAACCTGTCTTTCTTCGTTGAAAATGTAGCATACATAGAACTGTTTATTCTCTCATGATCAGATCATAGGTTACCTTGTTTAAATACAATTTGAAGCGAGTCCTGGTTCTATAATTAGAAGCATATGTATGTTTACACAAGTAGTTTTACACTTAAATGCCTTCAGGATAAACGTCAAATGTTGAAGTTCTGTCGCCAGTCTCTTTTCTATCACGAGAGATGGTTCACGAACAGCCTCATCTACCAATGGATTCCTCTTTCATACAGCAGTTTCGAAAGAACATCATTATGCGTTACATCTAGATATCCCGAAAATGTTTCTTTTTTGTTATACAATACAATACAATACAATATATTTTAATGCATTAAAACTACAAGTTTTATAGGAAGTTATACAAATTCCTTACATAACATAGACAATGTTTTTTTCGAAGAGCATGTACAACTGTAACAAATTAACCGTACATATATAACCCAAAATTAATATTATCATATTTATATATTTACACACAATGAGTGCAACACTATATTTGTTCTATTCTTAAATTTAAGTTAAAATAGAATAAGACATATTTAGATTCTCATGTTATTTGCATAATAAATATATTTAGCTAAATTGTTTATAACGACTTCTGAATATGACATAATATTTATTAATGTTTGTTTGGTTGGCCATGTATAATAATATCTTTTGATATATTTTAATCTTAGTCCCAAAAATTTTGAACAAATTAGCAAAAAGTGGTATTCGTTCTCTACTAGTCCCGAATTACAATTTTCACAAATTCGTTCATTTCTTGGGATGTTGTGATGTCGTCCACTTTCAAATTTTAAGTTATGTGATGATGTTCGAAGTCTAGTTAAAGCGATTCTAAATGTTGAAACTTAAATCACGTCAAGATATTTTTTCTAGATTGAAAGAGTTGAAAATGAGCCCGTCCATGGGAAAAGGAACACGTCATAGCCAATACCTACATTTTTACATGAGTATGAACTTGTTAGAACCTGAACGTTTTCCTATGAGCGGGCTCAGTTATACTGGTACTCTGCCATCCTTCAGTAAAGACGTTTTCGGGACGGTTGTGGACAGACATCCGTTCCAGGCGCAACACTTTTCGGGGGTTTTACGTTCCTAATAACACAGGTAGCCCCACCGAAACAAAGCTCCGCCTCAACAAATAGTTCTAAGCGGAGTCATTTTCATGCAAAACAAATGATGTAATCAACGCACTGAAAGTACTGTTGGATCAAAGCACCGAAAGTACTGACAGGTCGAAGCACAGAAAGTACTGTGGGACGGTTGTGCTGGTAGATTAAGGTAAAACAGGCGGTTGTGTATGTACCACACGAGATGTTTGCAATATGAATACCTAGCCTTAACCAATGAGGTTAGTCACTTTGACAAAGCTGTTAAATTGTATTATGCTCTTGGGTCAGAATTGCCAAGTTTGAAATTTCATGACGATCGGTTATCCAGGCCGTTAACAAAGATTTCATTTGAGTTGTTCCAGTGCCACAGTGTGTACATACACATGCAACCGCCTGTATGGCGTTAATTTACGAATCCAAACACAACAGTCTCATAAGTAATTTCAGTGCTTTGATTTTATTTTTGATTTGGTAGGATATACACTATTAATTTGAGAGATTTTCCATATGTTTGTCTAGAAGGCTTCATTTTTCAAATTCGTCAGAACATCAAATAACATAGGTAAACCTTTATCCCACACAATCCTAACCCTTACCTGAAAGAAGCAAATTTGCAGTAGACAAAATTGTTAACATTTAGGCAAAAATTGAGAAATACCCCAGTAATAAATTTCATTGATTTTGTCTAGAACGCATGTTGAAGAGTTGATGTATAAAGGTTAACCGAACTGTCAATATTATAAAAATGTGACATGTATTTTCCCAGTCTTTTATACTTCAACTGAAGAGAAATATGGTATTTATAACCATAACAAATTACATACACATCATCAATCCTTTCAATGCTGAATCTTTGAAATGGACTAGTCTAGCTTTGCTTTTGCAAGATTCAATTGCCAATTTTAGGAATATCATTATCAAAATAATGAGTTGAGACGCCAACAACATTAAGCCGGATCAGACGACTGCCCTGGTGATATACTGGTGACTCGGGCTAGTTACAGCAGTCATAGTGTTAACCCTTTCCCTCATACGACAATTCTGCAGCAGACGACTTTGGACATATTTTGTCAAAAAATAGAAAATCTATTTAAATGAATGGAATAACCTATGACTTAAAGTGGAAAACATTTTGACAAAAGTAGAAATTGATCGTTTTGAGCAATTTCTTCTTTCGTCACTATGTTTTCAAAAAGCCGTCTGCTGCAGAGGCGTCAATATCGTCTATATGAGGGAAAGGTTTAATATAATTATAGACGGAGATAAAGATCTAATCTACGTTCATGATGGAAGGCGTTAAACAATAGTGGACTGCACATGCACAGTTATCCCTTTCCCTCATACGACACATATGTGGGCAGACGACCTTTAAAACATCTGGAGTTTGTTTTAATTTAAAAGTATATATTTTTTAATATAGTTGAAAACATTGCAGCAAAAAAGATAAAATACTCATGAGGAGCAATTTCACCTTTTTCACAAGGTTTTTAAAAGTCGTCTGCTGCAGTTGTCAACATACGTCTATATGAGGGGAAGGGATAATGTTGATCGTTATGCATGCATTTTGTGGGAGGGACTTTTTACATCAACGCTTTACTTGATTTGAGACGCATGCCGTCCTTTGAAAGAGTTAACCGCACATGTGAAAGTGCTCAAAACGAGAACGTCCTACAATGTTTCTTCAACCCTGTATCAAAACATACAAATTAATGGGATGTAACAAAGTCTTTCCTTATATATTTTTTGAAAGAAGACGACATTTCTAGAATCATAACTGATTAAACAGGTTAAGTGTTACGTGAATGAACATCTGTTTAATTGTTGAAAGGCGTGGTTGGTTTCAACATCAATTAATTATATATATTGTCTTTAAACTCTTTTTCCGTTCACGCGCAAACACATTTTCACTGACGCATATATACATTCGAAAACTGTTGAAATACACGGTTGCAATGGAAGTTATTGCTTATAATCAGGGTGTTTACCTTTCCCGAAAATGTCATCTTCTGTATTCTACAAATGTAATTTCATTTAGAGCAATGTCCAATGTTTTCTCTAGATATGTTAAAAGAAATTGTCTGTTGCTGATTCTTTCCAGGCAGACATTGACACGTTTTATTCTCCGCGTAAGGTATAAGAGTTCATCATATCTATTACTCGAATCAACGGGTCATGTTGCAGGTTAAATGCAAGTGAAAACAATGCGTATTCGATATGCTCGTTGCAACTGGATCTGGTCATGTATATTCCCACGAAGAAGCATACTACCATTCTTATTATAAATTAACAAATTTCAAGTTTCAAGTTTGAAATTCATTAGCAATCAGCAATACGTTTGCATTTAGCTATTCACAAAACAATTATATGGCAAAGACAGACGTTAGACATTAATATATGAAAGCACATACAAATACAAATAATTAACCGTTAATATACATTTAAGAAACAGCAATATCATCAAGTGCATTTTTTTCTAATCGACGAAGCGTCTTTGGTACATTTAGCAAGATAGTACAGTTTCTTTGCTTGTTATTCGTAGACATAATTGCTATGAACGTTTGCATTAAGGGCCATGATACATTTCCTAAATAGTAAGATCTAAGTGAACCATAGTAAAAGAAAATGGAATTCTGATTCAACTTTATTTTGATTACATATGTTACATACTCTGCTTATATTCTGAAATCTACCCTGTAACATTTCTAAAAGATAGGAACTTAAGCGCAAACGAGTCATATATTTTATTAAGTTGTCATCAGTTATAATATTTAAATGATTTTCTAATTCACAACAATGTCACAGTACTTCTGAGTGTCCCCCTGAAACCTGTGAGGAACTACAGCACTTTTTTCTAACCGATTATACAATTAATTATTATTTATTTTTAGAAAAAGCTTCGATGATCGAAGGTCCAACTTCTGTTTCATAAATGATCAATGTAACGAACAATACAGACGTGTTTTGTGATTAATTGATTGATTGAAGTTCAACAGTATTTACATTACATCACGGTGGACATTCACCTAAATGCAACACACAACATTCGTCCCAGGCAACTGTCTACCTTCGAACATAAATTGTCGGTCTATCCATAGTGATATGTAAGTGTTAGACGATTGACTCTCTCGGAGAGTCACAAGGTTTTCAATCAATAAACGTAAAACATTTATACAACTGAGATTCGAGTACCGACTTCTGGCTCGATATACCTCGTCGTTAAAAGAGCTGTCTCGCGAGAAAACCTGCGTAATGTATAGACCAGGATCAGCATAAGCATGTCGCGAAGGTTTACCCGGATGGACACTTTTCGCCTCCTCACTGTCATGTGGATTATCTGTTTCAGGAATCATTACTTTATACCTATATCCCCCTGAGACGGAATGTGTCGGCCCGGATCAGTCTACGCGGATAGCGCAGGCTAATCTGGTCGATACATAACGCAGATGCCGTAACGTTGGTTTTATCGCATGACCGCTCAAATCCTGATGTATCCCGACGTAGAAGTGACAACCAACGTACTTCTAGAACTGTAGCCCCGATGCATGGTATCAAGTGTCTCGGATGCTAAGTAGTTTTTTCTCCTCTACTTAACATTAAAGTGAACATGTTGGTCTGTTCTATTCGACACAATTACTTTATTATAGTAGGTGAACATTCCAAATATATGATGTGATGTTGATCTCAAAATGATATCAAATATCTGTAATGCACATGGTTGTTCTTATCTAAGTTGTGCGAATTAATATGAAGTTAAGGTTTACCACTAAGAATGATTTAATTTATTTAGTTAAGCCCGGATACATTTATTATTGAAAGCGTAATTTTAGATATGTATGACATCAAGTATCTTAAATTCACAGTGTTTTTCTTCTCTAAGTTAGGCGCAGAAATATGATTTTATACAATATATAGAAATGTCCCATTGTTGATATGTTGATAGGTTATTTTAGAGGGTGAAATCCTCCACATCTAACAATATTGCAGGTGCGCACGCTTTTGATTTCATCCCGAAGACTTGATCAACTTTGCTCATCAAAGAACCTAAATGCTTTTAATAATTGCAAAATTCTCTTTTATGACCGTAACATTTTAATAAGCTACAACACTTAAATGGTTTTCATTAGAATTTGCTGGGACACAAAAGGGATACGAACTCTTTGTGCTTAACGCTTTCACACCTGCAGACGCATTTCTAAAGGATCTTATTTCAAAACGTTTCTATGGTTATACAGTTAGTTTGCCTAGATATGTTCTAAGTCGTCTGCTGCAGATTTGTTATATCTTGGAACGGGTTGTATCTGAAGTGAATCCGATGGACTATGTGGAACGGTGATATATCCTCGTTCTACCTTATTCGCATTTTGACACATATCCTGCTGTGTGCGACTTAAAAACAATATCTGCGAACAATGGAACATGCTGTATGAAGTCTTATAGCCGAATCTGGCTTGGAGTCGGCGATTATTGTAAGATAGCAGTTATACAGAAAGAGGTTCTGCGTGGGCTTGGAGTCGGCGATTATTGTAAGATAGCAGTTATACAGAAAGAGGTTCTGCGTGGGCTTGGAGTCGGCGATTAT
>JAUELF010261541.1:0-11316 GCA_031471495.1 Clinocardium nuttallii | reverse complement strand
TATAATGATGTCTACAGTAATAATCTAAGTATGACGTTGGCTCTTTTCTTTTAAATTAACAATGCTCACGGTCACTTTAGACACACCTCGTAAATATGTGTAAATCTGGTATACACCAAGAGTTCTCAGACAAAAGGTTTAAACTTATTTATTTCATATCAATTGCGAAACAAGCTTTCCGCTTACATTTTTCAAGCTCGATATATCTGCTTCATGGATACTTAACCAGTTTGTGTGGAAATCTCCCAGAGGCCGAACCCGCTCATGACGAGATTCGAACCCGGTACCTTTGGTACGTACGACAGGTCGACGTTCTATCAATGCATCACTGTCACCCATTGTACCATATTCTTTGGCTTGTTTTTATCAAGGTAACTAAAAGCGGATATGACTTGAACTAATGTTGAATGTTGCGCATATCAGCATTCAAACAAATAAAAAACCAGATGAACAAACGGGAAATTGTCCCATTTTCTGACGGGAATGTCTCGATATCAATTATTGGCTAATTCTCCTTCCTATGTAGACGCGATTATTATTTAATTTCGCTGTCTTGTCGACATCCGATCATTTGCGGTTTTTATTGCCAAATGCAAAAAAATGTTTGTGCGGAGAATTCCGAGTTAATTATCTGCACTTTAACATATACATTTTGTATTGCGATGCTATAAAAAAATATACAAGGATGAAAACAATCGTCTTTCCCACCAAAAAGGAAGAACAAATGGGCCGTCCTGCGAGAAAACCAACATTGTGGTCTCTGCGAAAAGCATCGACCCGGATAAGCCTAAGCATGCTGCGCAGGCTTACCCGGATAGACGCTTTTCGCTTCTTGTTGATTTTCTGTTTCCGGAATCATTAGCTCTATTCCCCTGAGACGAAATGTGTCGCCCCGGATCAGTCTATAATAAAATTAATACTAATAATAAAGTCTTTTTTTAGAGAGGACACTCATTTGACATAGTCCATGTATGCAAGTCAATCTTTCATGAGGGCCTCACACACAAACAAACAAAATGGAACGAAACATGAACGAAAGTGTGTAACATAAATCATATAAGCGCAGGCTTATCTGGTCGATACATTACGCAGATGCCATAATGTTGGTTTTCTCGCGGGACTTATCTGGTCGATACATTACGCAGATGCCATAATGTTGGTTTTCTCGCGGGACGGCTCAATTATCAAAACCTGTTCAGAAAATGTCGAACTGTTCATTTCCTTATTTGTTTCCAAGGCATGATCTATTTCTCCTTTTCCCTCAATGTTTTCCACCCTGCGTCAAAACTTGCTATCGTGAGTGCCCTCCTTCTAGATCAAACAAATGTGACTATACGGTGTAAAGAACAGGAGGTAGGACTCTTGTTTAGAAAATAAGGAAAGGATTCCTATGATCACATTATATGTTATTTCGTAAAACGAACAGCTGACAAATGCTTGAAATGGACAATAGGAAATGATTATATCAAATATTTACTGGCAGGATAATTTAAATGAAGACAGAGAAAATCGTTGTATTGTACACACAATACAAACCCGCACAATATATTGAATATCATTAACTTAAGTGAGCTACAATAATAATAATAATAACGAACTCTTCACTTAATAAACTGCAAGAAGGATTCATAACGTAATATTAACTTCAATAAACTTCTGAAATAAAAGGAGTGTCAAACAATACACAATGCAAGTGTACAATCGTCATCCAAATTAATACTTACGGTTAAGATTTTGTTATATTGGCCATATGCCTAATGTCCTACAAACGTTTACTTTTAGTGAAAACAACATCAGCTAAAAAATTAATTCACCCATCAAAACAAACTAAAAAGAAATGCAAAAAAAAACTTAACATGCGCCATCATAGTGGAATCATTGTTATTTTGTACCTTCAACATTTTGAAACGCCTGAGGAACAAACTACAACAAACCTGAACATATTACTGTTTGTTCTAGCACCGTTTTAAACGGCATACATAGCTGGTAAGATGAATAAACTCAGTGTGTGTTAATACATGCTCCTGAACACTGATGACATGGGAAGGAGGAAGGGACTAAACGGCAATCATTTACCCACCTTATGATTTGGTCATAAATATACGACTTATATACCCCCAGCGGTTTTCAATAATCGTATTGTCGATGATCGAATACAAAAACATTTATTGAACATTGATAATGATTGAGTCGCGTCTACTTATTCGGGCTCTTCTACGAATAGTCCAGTCTTCACAGCACGCATGTATTAAATACATACCCAGAGATCATTTCTCGCAAGAAAATAGAATTGTACGCCCTAATGGTCTTAGTAAACATCGTCATCATCTTCATCAACATCATCATCATCGCCATCAACATCATCATCATCATGAACATCATCTTCATCAACATCAACATCATCAAAATCATCATTATCGCCATCATTACCATAATCATCGTTGTCACCATCACCATCACCAAATTTTAGTAGAAAAGGGTTAGAACATTAATTTCTTTTCAATATCGCATTTTTAAGGGTAAAAACGTTTATTACAGTTAAACTCACGGTAAACACTGTATGAGCCGTTCCATGAGAAAACCAACATTATGGACTCTGCGTAAATGTATCGATCCGCATCAGCCTGCGCAGTCCGCACATGCTAATCCGGACCGAGGCTTTCCGTTTCAGGGGGGGGGGGTCAATGCATAGAATAATGATTCCTGAAACAGAAAATCCAAAGGAGGAGAAAAGCGTCGACCCGGATCAGCCTGCGCATACTGATCGAGATATACACGTTTCTTAAAGTATAAATGTTAACCTTATTACACGTACATACTTCTCTTACGACTCGACATTGTGTACTGTCATAAAATAGTGGCACTATTCTAACTGAACAAGTTGAACTCTCGTTCAAGCAACTCTCGTTCAAGCTTATATAGTATCTGAAATTAAAATGGCTTCTCTCAAAACTTCTAAAATGACATGAAATGAGCCGTCCGACGAGATAACCAACAGTATGGCCTCTGCGTAATGTATCGACCCAGGTCAGCCTGCACAGTCCGCGCAGACTAATCCGGGCCGATACATTCCGTCTCAGGGGGAAAGAAGTATAGAGTAAAGATTCCTGAAACGGAAAATCAATCCACAGGAGGCGAAAAGTGTCTATCCGAGTAAGCCTGCGCGGCATGATTAGGCTGATCCGGGTCGATACCTCCCCTTTCCCAAATACAGCAAATCTGCAGCAGACGACTTTGAAAACATACCCGAACAAAAATGGAAACACCCTTTATATGAAAGTACATAATTGAATAGAGTTGTAAACATGGTGACAAAAGGAGAAATTGTTATTTTGTTTAGCAATTTCTTCTTTTGTCACTATGTTTTCAAAAAAGACGACTGCTGCAGAGGAATCAGAAAGCGTCTATATGAGGGAAAGGATTAAGAGACGGCCATGATGATTTGGAAAATATTATAACATAGACATAACTGAGAATTATTTGAGCCGTCATGCGAGAAATCCAACATTATGGCATCTGCGTAATGTATCGACAAGATCAGCCTGCGCTGTCAGCGCAGACTGATCCGGGTCGACACATTCCGTCTCCGAGGGATAGAGGTATAGAGAAATGATTCCTCAAACAGAAAATCCACAAGAGGCGAAAAATGTCTATCCGGGTAAGCCTGTGCGGCATGCTTAGGCTGATCCGGGTCGATGCTTTTAGGCAGAGTCCACAATGTTGCATGGTTTTCTCGTGAGACGGCTCATTTGCCGACTAGTTCTTCTCTTTTGTGTTTTCAGTATTGAATTATCTAAGTAGCACATTTAATTGAGGAATGGTTTAATCAGCAAGGGTTTTATGGAAAGTTGAAATATGCGTGTACGGAATTCTTTCCCCGGAGGACAATTTACATTTCTGAAACAAATTATATTGTGTCTACTTCATATATGATTTAAAGAAATATGTTAAATGACACCCAACTATATGTTATTAAAGATCTTCATTTAAATAAAATTAAATAAAATATTCACTAGAAGAAAGTCATTAGAAGAAATATATATAATATCGTGACTACTATGTTAAAACATATTAGTTTTGGATCACTTGGTTTCACTAGTTATTTGAACAAAAATGCCATACTTAAAATAGTTTACGAATTAAATATATATAACCCTTTCTCACATACAAAAAAATATGCAACAGACTACTTTGAGACCATTTAAGCAAAATAATTTAAAATCTCTATAAATAAACATGTAATTACTGCAAAAAGTTGAAAACAATGTTGGAAAACGAAACATTGCCCAGAGCGATTTCTCATTTTGTCACAATATTTACAAACGCAATATTCTGTAGAGGCGTCAAAATGCGTTAACATTTGTTAAAATATTACTTACGTGTGAAGCGATGTGAAATGTTATTGTCTGTGCGAACAGTTAGTATTGAGGCGAGTCTGCGCGAACAGTTAGTATTGAGGCGAGTCTGCGCGAACAGTTAGTATTGAGGCGAGTCTGCGCATCTTTAAAAACACATCAGACCAATCACCATCCGCTTATTGTGTTATACAGACCGGATTGCCTCCCTTTGACATGAGGTATAAGTCTAGCCCCGCTAACGATACATCAATGTGACGTAACAGATCGGAAAGTCAATAAGACTCCACATCGCTAGAAGGAACTGTTATACACGTCACTGAATCAATGGGGTACGAATAGGATTAACAACCGTGGTTAAGGTTTCGTGTACTCGTGTGCTCTAACTTAACCTTAACGGCTTGTATTTAAATTTCTATCAATTCGAATTGTAATGACATATTTGTTGAAGAAATTGATATGTAATGGGCAATGATTAAACGTTGTTTACGTTTTTGCATTCTTTGCAATGTCCTTTATTTGGTTTATTAGTGCAGTGTTATTTTTATTATTTTCTATTGAAAACATGTCTTCGTAAACTATGCTATTTACCCCATAGCCTAGACTTACAAGTCATGAACAACCAAATAACATTATAATTATATATATTGGATCTGACATGAGTTGTCATTTCATATAAAGTTTTATTAAACGAGTTTAATCAAACTTAATGAAATGACAGCGAATGTCAGATTCTTTTAATCATATGTGGAAACAAAACAAAATCAGGTTTTCGCGGTCTCAACATGTAATATCACACAAACAATATTTTTATTCCATCTAATGTGACGTTTGTGTTTACCGGAAACACGTTCTCAGCCATTTTGTAAACATTAGCGGATGAATACAAACATATTAATTCGGTCATATTATATTACACACGTTACATATAAAGAAATATGTAATGGGTATATTAGATCGGATACAAGCATTGTCATGTGATAAAATTATATATGTTTTATGATTTATATCTCTATTTTCAGATTTACTTCGGAAGAAAAAGCTCACAGACACCCGATGGCATGGATGCCCTTTGGAAGCGGACCAAGAACGTGTGTCGGCCTACGATTGGCGCAACTTGAAGGTAAAATGACGATGGTTCGACTGCTTAAAAACTTCACAGTGGTTCCTGGAAAGACACTTGAACCAAAATTAAAAATAGTAGAAGGTGCTACAATATTTCCGAAAGATGGCGTCGACGTCAAACTAGTTTCAAGGAATAGTGTTGTTGAAAAGATGTTCTGAGATAGTGTTAAAGTTAATGTGTTGATCATTTTGGCTCGAATCTAAATATAAGACTTGAAGACAACCCACTCCAAGATATACAAGCACCCTCCGAGTTAAATAATTCATTAAACAACACATTGCGAAGGACGTTTATTGTTCGAGATGGCGGTTATTTGTCTCACTACATAAAACTCACCAACCAACTATCATAATAACATGAGCCATCCGGCGAGAAAACCAACATTATAGCATGTGCGTAATGTATCGACCCAGATCAGCCTTCGCAGTCCGCAAAGACTGATCTGGGCCGACACATTCCGTCCCAAGGCGGATAGAGGTATAGAGTAATGAATCCGCGGAAGGCGAAAAGCGTCTATCCGGGTAAACCTGCGCGGCATGCTAAGACTGATTCGGGTCGTACTTTACGCAGAGTCCACAATGTTAGTTTTATCGCGGTACGGTTCATATTTATCCTGCTGAATCCCGCCGACTTGTATCAAAACCCTTGATTTAACTGTGGACTGCTCCTTCAAAATAGTGAGTGAAAAGTAGTGTACGACATAGACAAAGATGTGATTACACGATGGTGAATGCTGATCCAGTCTGCATTGTTCGCTATTGTCAGTGATATAGACTTTCAGAGGACTCAAGATAAAAATGAGCATCTTGTACATTTCAAACTATAATTATCTTATGACTCAGCCAAACCCTATGTTGTGGTTACTCTCAAAAGAATGATATCGGTGATACGAATCTTTTAAGTACCCACATCATAGGGTTTGAGTGTCAAATAGGGGTTTTAGAATAGGAAACACTGACCTTATCTAGAGCTCTGGGCCTATAAAGGATGACGCAGTTTTAATTCGCGTGCAGTAGGTTAGATGTTAACAGAAAGTTCGACGTTTGACCACTAAATACGACGCAGTTTTAATTCGCGTGCAGTAGGTTAGATGTCAACAGAAAGTTCGACGTTTGACCACGAAATACGACGCAGTTTTAATTCGCGTGCAGTAGGTTAGATGTCAACAGAAAGTTCGACGTTTGACCACTAAATACGAGGAACGTCTGGCGATCTTATTGCATCTGTGTACAGTGACAGTCTCACCAGAATCTTCACTGTTCGTCACTATGTATCCACTCCCCACCCCCTGAGACGAAATGTGTCGGCCCGGATTAGCATGGGCGGACTGTGTAAGCTGATCTCGGTCGATACATTACGAAGAGTCAATACTATTGGTTTTGTCGTAGAACGGCTGATATGTATGTTACCTCCTTAATGGCACAATCCCCTCAAACCCTTTACTATTACCATACTCAAGTAACTAGAGACTTAAATGGCGCTAGAGGAATATACCCTTATGCTCCCTGAATGTGTGTCATTGGAAACATAATTAAACTGGCATTTTTCTTTAGAAACGTGCATTGTTCTTCAGCCGTAGCTTATTTCAAATACCAGTGTTAATCGAATTACATTGTTAACATTATTTCATATTTTTACCTGAAACATGTGACTATTGTCACGGTTCATTACCAAATGTTTTGTTACGTTTATCATTATTATAATAGTGCTTAACCTTACGAGCTTATTCTAACAACAACACGTGGTTGCATTTATTTGGGCTGAGCTAGTGGTAAAACACCTAACATACATCAACAGTTACTTTCTAGCGTAACAAGTTATTTCTTGAAACTGAATTTCCGTGTCATATGAGCCGTGCCTCCCGCGAGAACACCCAACATTAAGGCATTTGCGTAATGTATCGATCCAGATCAGCATGTGCAGCCCGCTCAGACTGATCCGGATCGACACATTCATAGGTATTGAGTAATGATTCCTGTAACAGAAAATCCACAGGAGGCGAAAGCAGGGTAAGCCTGCGCGGCATGCTTAGGCTGATCCGGGTCGATACATTACACACTGTTGAATGTCTCGTGGGACGGCTCATATACAGACAGGGGTAACGTAATGACATGTCTATTTTCACTCTTTATTTAGGGAATTCCTTAATAGCTTTTTTTTCAATATTTTAGCAATGTTTAAATATGTTGTAAAATTATTTCACGAACAGTATGCATTATCTATGTGTTAAACACGATCCTAGACAATTATTTGAGCACGTGCATGGGAAAATGTACAAGCTGCTCAGTCTTATCAGAAGCTACACAAGTTGACGAAGTCTTCTAAAACGTTAGTGTAAACAATATGTGAACAGTGTAGATCAGACTGTGCGGATGAACAATCTCTTCTGAAACTATTCTGTTCATAAACACCTATTTAACTGTTCCCATGTACGGGCTATCTTAGAGAAAATCCAACAATGTGGACTCTTCGTAATGTATCGACACATATCAGCCTGCGCAATCCATGCAGGCTAATCTGGGCCGACACTTTCCGCCTAATGGGGATAGAGGTGTAGAGTAATGATTCATATAACAAATAATTCACAGGAGCCGAAATAGTATGTCCGAATTAGCCTACACGGTACGTGTGGGCTGATCTGGGTCGATGTTGTTGTATGGTTTGGTTCAGCAGGCAGCATCTGGTGAAATTTGAATCGGCCTGTGCTATTTACTCACAAACAGCTATGTTCTATTCCCTAGTGGTGAGACAACATATGCGTCTTGTTATCACCTTAATCGGATTCCTTTTACCTTTTCCAACATACAACAAATCTGCAGTTGACGACTTTGAAAACAGACAAAAGCCTCAAAAATCTCCATGAAATATAGCAATTTCACCTTTGGCCACAGTGTTTTTAAAAGTCGTCTGCTGCTATTGCGTCAAAATGCGTCTGTACGTGGGAAAGGGTTAAATAGACCGGAAGCACTTTCTTTTGGATCATGCCATGTAAATGTTGCTATTGTTGTTTTATGTAATTGCTAAAACAAAAACCATACCATTGTCATTATAAACATCGCAGCCAGCAGATGTTTGGGGGAATCTTTGGATCCTGCATCATGACATAAGACCAGTTTTCGCACGGGAAAATCAAAAGTCGATGAAAATATTAAAAAATAAGCATTTTGAATCTGTTATCTTGAGTAGACTCACATTACAAGGAGGAAGCAGTCCTGTATTTAGCATCGACGGGACCCTGGGGCCAGCCTGTAATGACGCGGGTCGTCAATCCAGGGGTTGTGAGTTCAAACCGCAGCTCGGCCAACATTCTTTCCGTCGTTTGTTAAGCGTCATTCGTCTTCTATCAATGGGCTAAAACAGTCTATGTGGAAAAGCAGCCAGTTGCTTGGAAATATTGTTGTGTTTAATACTGGTGTAAACCAACCAAGAAACGCATGGGTAGGTGAACTAGCTGCCGTGATGTGACAGAAAGGATGTTGAAAACGGCATTTAACCTCAATCAATCAATGTTTTTAGCATAACCATAATTGTTTAAGATAATTTGGTAGATAAGTGATATAGAATGTACGTGTACATCGAAGTAGCCTTGTTCTTTTGAGCAAAATACTTGTTTTCTATCAATTCATAAATCTACCGATTCATAAATCTATCAATTCATAAATCATCTTTGCAACTGTTGATATTGACACCAATTTACTCAGCATTGGTTCTACTTAACACTTCTGACGCATCTGAAGTAGACAACTTTTGAAAACGTCCTGACAAAACGAGCAATTTCTCCTTTTGCCATAACGTGTTCAACTTGTATCAGTAATTATACCTACACTCATAGAGATTTTTCATATGTTTTAGTATAATTATAATAAGTCGTCCGATGCAGATTTGTCATGTGTAGGTAAGGGTTAAAACCCGTCTGCCGCTGTTCGCGGATTTAGAACAAGACTTGCTTATTATTTTATACGCGACTTTTAACTACATTTGAGAACACAACCTGTATGTTCGTGCAGTCTAACCTTGTTCTACATTGTTATTTACTAAGTAAAGAATACTCCATTAACATGTTTAACCCTTTCCCACATATTGACGCTTTCTGATGCCTCTGCAGCAGACGACTTTTGAAAATTATGACAAAAGTAGAAATTGCTTAAAGCTATTAATGTCTCCTTTAGCCACAATGTTTTCAACTCTTTTCAGTAAGTATAGCTTCATTTATAGAGCTTTATCGTGGGTTTGCTTTCAAAGTGGTCTGCTGCAGATCTGTTGTAAGTGGAAAAGGGGGGTTAAACAAACCTGTAAAAGACCAGGGTTGATGCTACCGGTTGCAGAAATTCAGCAGGTTAGGGGTTAAGAAAAGAGTTTCATACGTTGTTATGTTTCATTACAGATATTTATTTACTTAAAAGATATTTCTTACTTTACCATATAGTTTCACATTTAAGTATCATATTTAAGTGTCATGTTTCACATTTTGGCCTTTTCTTGTTTGTTTGTTATGCTTTTGTTTGTGTTATCCCATTTTTTCAACATTTAAAAAAGTATGTGATATATTTATTTTGAAGCTTATTAAAATCAAGATGAAAAAAGAACACCATGTTTGTTTCCTTATTTTTAATTGCCAAATTAGGGAGTTGGTCTAGCCAGGGTTTCACGAAATTACTTAATAACACTTCGGTGGTGGGTGAATATGCTACGCAGATTACTTAATAACACTTCGGTCGTGGGTGAATATGCTACGCAGATTACTTAATAACACTTCGGTCGTGGGTGAATATGCTACGCAGATTACTGTAACACTTCGGTCGTGGGTGAATATGCTACGCAGATTACTTAATAACACTTCGGTCGTGGGTGAATATGCTACACAGATTACTTAATAACACTTCGGTGGTGGGTGAATATGCTACTCAGATTACTTAATAACACTTCGGTCGTGGGTGAATATGCTACGATGATTATTGTAAAAGGAGGAATAAACTGAGCCGTCTTGCGAGAAAACCAACATTGTGGTCTCTGAGTAAAGGGTCGACCCGGATCAGTCTAAACATGCCGTGCAGGCTAACCCGGACATACACGTTTCGCCTCTTGCGGATTTTCTGTTTCAAGAATCATTTTTCTATTCCTATATCCCTCGGAGACGAAATGTGTCGGTCAGGATAAGTCTGCGCGGACAGCGCAGGCTGATCTGGTCGATACATAGCGCAGATTCCATAATATTGGTTTTCTCGAGAAAGGCTCAACTGATCTTTCCCACCTATATTTCTCTTATTCAACCAAATATATGTTGTTGTTATTGTTTTGGTGTGAGAGTCATATAAAGATTTCTCCTCCTGGCCTAAGCGCTGTGAACATGGTGATTGGCCTGCAGTCTATCTAGAATATCATCTAGTGGTGATTAAACCGCCTCGGTGGTGTAGTAGTAGTAGAACGTCCGGCCTGGGTACATGAGGTCGCGAGATTGATCCTCGGTCTTCAAGACTTGTTATACCAGACTTTAAAATTGGTAGAAAAAGCGGCCCCTTTGGCGCTTGGGGTAGCATTAGGACTCACTGGCATATGTCAGGATAAATGGACTAGTAGTACTGGTAACTTACACAGGAAATGCCATGATATAACTGAACAATTGTTGAAATTGGCGTAAAAACACAAAACAACCAACTGTTATTATAACGTCATTATTCTGAACTTTTTCTCAGGTGACTATGTTTTAGCATTCAAATGGGAAGTGTATTAGGGTTCATCATTCTTTCAGTTATATAACGCCGAGCCCCGGTAGCTCAGTCGGTAGCGACGAGGGCTGTCAATCCAGGGGTTGTGAGTTCGAATCCCGGCTCGGCC
>JAUELF010261530.1:0-11316 GCA_031471495.1 Clinocardium nuttallii | reverse complement strand
GCGCAGACTGATCCGGGCCGACACATTCCGTTACAGGGGATAGAGGTATAGAGTAATGATTCATGAAACAGAAAATCAACAGGAGGCGAAAAGTGTCGGTCCGGTATAGCCTAAGCTGCATGCTAAGGCTGATCCGGGTCGATACATAACGCAAAGTCCATACTGTTTGTTTTCTCACGGGACGACTCATACAATGTATGTTCATGTATCACTGAACTTGTCTAATTTTGAACTCATGCTACAGCTTTAGAGTTTCGTAAGCCAACTGACGTTTTACCCTTTCGCACACACAACAAATATAAAGCGTGCGACTTTGAAAACAAGTACAGTGTATATTACACTATTGAAAATCTCTATAGATATAAGTAATTTCATTGAATAGAGTAGAACACATTGTGGTACAATGATAATTTTCCCATCTAGAGCAAATGGTCGTTATTTTGTCGGTTCGTTTAATACGTCTGCATTCGGCAAAAGGTTCTATGATTAACCTTTAAAAAACTCTTCAAACGTTCTCTGTGCTCAAATACGCCTTCAAATGTTACAATATGAGCACAGAGTATTTCTCTATATGAGCCGTCTCGCGAGAAACAGTGTGGACTCTGCGTAAAGTATCGACCCAGATCAGCTATAGCATGCCGCGCAGGCTAACCCGGACAGACACTTTCGACTCCTTTCTATTTTCTGTTTCAGGAATCACTACTGTATAAATCTTTTCCCCCGAGACGGAATGTGTCGGCCCGGACCAGCGCAGACTGATCTAGATCGATACATTACGCAGATGCCATAATGTTGGTTTTCTCGCGGGACTGATCTAGATCGATACATTACGCAGATGCCATAATGTTGGTATTCTCGCCGGACACGGCTCAACTCAATTATTCAATTATTCAATTATTCAATTTTGTCGTAATTGCGATTAATTGCAAACACTCAAAAGTCGATTACTTGAATACATAGCGGCAATAATAAACCGTTGTTTATAGTTAGTTTCTGTTAGCACGCAAACTGTTCTTCATTTCAAAGTTTCATATAAGTTGAATGCATAATCAACATGGATTTGGCGATCAGACTGTTGGATGTTATTCTAATTTAGATTTAGAGCTAGAATTGTATTTAGAATGCAACACAATTAACCTCTGTTTTGTCTTATTCTCGCCTTGTCCCTGTATTGTCGATACACCATTATATTTCCTCGATCAGTGATTAATTAAGAAGTATATCACGATTTCCAATCCAAAAGTAATGTTTGAATTCGGAATTGATGATTCTGACGTACGTTTAAGTGATATTGAAAATTCAGCGAAAGAGTAAAATGACGAAGAATCAAACTTACAATCCACGATCAATGTCACAGTAGCCCGACCTTCCGGTAGGTAGCCATTGTTTGCCACGCATGTGTAGTTACCAGCGTGATACCGAGTAACGGGTGATATAACATACGCTGATATATACGTCACGTTACCCCTGGTTACTAGGTCAATATCCGTCATATTACCACTGATAATAGTGTCAATAATGTTGTCAGTCAGTGTTTTGTTGCCATGGTACCAAGTGAACGTTGGGGCTGGATTGGAATCAACAAAACACCGAAATGAATGGATGTCCGTTTGTCCTTCGACTGCTGCAGTTGGTCCGTGCATTGTCACTAATGGGTGATCTGAATTATCAACACATGCAATAAATGATCTGATGTGTAAGCTTTAATTTCTTCCAAACTGAAAACACATTGTTGACAAGAAAGAAGACTTATAAGCAATGTATGAGATAAGGTTTCATACTTTTATAGTAACACATTGTTAGAATGTTTGTTTCATTCCTATGTTAAAGGCCTTTGACTTTTTACTTCCTTGAGTAAATCATTTTTTCCAGACACCATGCATAGAGGCATTCGATTACAGTTTATTTACGGCAGATTTGATTATATACGAGTGTGTTTGTTTATTGGGAGTTTTATCTCCGTTTCAACATGATTTCAACTTAATCACGATATCTGGGGTTTTAAGCCAGTACTAGGCTTGGAAATGAGCCTTGTCCAAGGGAACTTCACCATGCCTGAAAACCACGAGAGGGATCGAATCTGTGACGCTTACCACTCGGACACTGCGGATTATTTTACGAAATGGCGCGGCGGCGTCGATAGAAGTACCGACGATAGATGATAACAAGTATTTGTAATAGGATCACAAGTAGTAAATATTGAAAGTATACACGTACAGATCAAGCACTGGTAACTGTATCGTATGACAAAACAGAAGAAACAAAAATAGAACAATTGTTTTAGATAGGTTTTTTTTTATATTTCTGTGACACTTACCTGTGTGCGTGAGATGACTTTTAACCAGACAAAGATCAGATGTGTAAAAGGAACAGTTACCTACTCTGAAGCCAAATTGAAGATGAAAGGGTATACAGAGTTTTATTACAGCGGGTATAAAATAAAATCTTACAAAGAAGCTGTATCAGTCTCGTGTTGCTGATCATCGGTGTGTCATCTAGTCCATTGTGTACAATACAATACACCTCTGTGTTGTCTAGTTCTCTCTCGGCGACTATTATCAGTTGCTGAGTTGTGGATATACCACCGTACTCACCGGCTGTCTCGATCAGTGATTTATTACTGAGTATATCACGATCTCCAATCACCCATGTAATGTTTGATTTCGGATTTGAGGGTCCCGGTGAGCATTCAAGTGATATCGTGTTTATACCATTGACGATGATTCCACTCGAGATTCCAGTAAGGTTTGCGATCTCCGCTTTGACTGGAAAACATAGTTTCAATAAATAAAAAAGGACAGCCGTCTTTGTTTTAGTGCATTACTTTGTATATGCTGAAAATTAAAATAAAAAAAAACAGAATACGTATTAAAATCAACAAATTTGTGTTTTCTATTAGGACATAACTTGTGTTTGAAGACATGGCGTAACGTCTCTAACCTGGGGTTTTCTACCACACACCATAGTGCTCGGATTGTTAGGTACTTTTGAATACACCTCTGGATTTCCTGCTATCAGATTTCTCATACTCTACGAATATTTTTGAAGAGCAAGAAAGTAACATGTAAGGTAAGCGAGCACTTTCCTTTTTGTGTCATAATGTTTTCAACTTTGTTCAATAGTCGTACTTGTATGTATAGAGTTTTTATATTTTAGACTAAACGTTTCCAAACTAATTTTCTGCGATGTGTTGTATGCGGGAAAGGGTTAAAGCACAGAAAGGCGTTTTTTCGCGTCACATAGTTAACCGTTTCTCACATACATCAAAAGTGCAGCAGACATCTGTTTAAAACAGTATGGCATTGTAGAAAAATGCTCATGCTACAGAAGTGTCAGAAAGGGTATGTGTGTCGGAGAAAAAGTTGATAACTAAACCTTACATTTAACCAACAGAGTCGTTGAGGCTGTGAGTGGGGTGGTTAAGGTTTCGTGATACACGACACACTCTAACTGTTTCTCATTGTTTTCCCTATAAACAGTGGCCGACAACATTGCAGATATAGTGTACGTCTCCGTGTCCAAGTTCTCAGTGATCACGGTAGTATTGCTCGTGTAAGTCACGTTGTCTAATCGCCACTCTAGTTGTATGTCACGTGGTCTAAAGCCCGACGTCACACACTCGGTCATGTTGCCATGCGCACCCTCTATCATAGGAACGGATGTTACATTCGGTGAACTTGGAAGCACTGTATTGGTGACACATGGAATGTAAAAAATGGAGAGTGTTTCGTTGTCGTTCCACGCTAATTGAACGAGACAACACTTCAGATTCAGGACACGCATTTGGTACCAATATTCGACAAGATGGTGACTAACTAACCCGTTAATTAGAGCGGATTACAAGGTCACCACTGAGAATTAAAGTTTCGACCTCCCGCCCCTAAATCGAATGTCTTAAATGATAGAATTCCGGGACCGATACACCTTTGGTACAATAACACTACAATACTTCTAGTATATGTGGCAAGTGTAGATACTTTATTGTATCCATTCTATCCGACCCATATCTACATTTTTTGTCGACCGTAGATGACTTATTGGCATTCTGTTCTGGTTCAGATCATATGACTCGCCCGCGAGAAAACACACATCGTTTCCCCGGCATGCAAGTTCATTTGGGAGCTTCATTTTCAACAAATGCCATATGACTAGCCTTACCGGGGAAAACAACAACAAAAATGGCGTGCGATTACCATACAATGTTTATGGACCGTACGGTTCAGAAAGCGCAAATAACATATTAAATTTATGAGGTTATGACATGCTCTGCGAATTCCCGTACTCTGGTAATTTCGACCAATATGCATACATATTACATTCCAATTTGAATATGCTCAGTTCGCCAATTAGTTACAGAACTATCAATTAACTTCGAACAAATGGTTTACATTATGTGCATAAGGCAGATAGGTCAACGGTTGGTCTTTTCCTTGAACACGACTCAAACATTTATCGAATTAGACTTACAATTGAGATAGAGTTCGGTCTCTTCTGAACGTGATGATGGGTCTGGAGTTTCAAACGAGGACTCGCAGAGGTATGTTACTCTGTCGGCTGATCTAAATGGTACGATCCCGAACGTCTGCTCCACCGTGAACGAGCCATCGGAGTGTGGCGTCATTGTTTTTGTAGATGTAATCGGATCTGTTTCGTTTCCAAGTGTATACCAGCTTAGCTGTGGTTCTGGATATCCGTTTGAGATGACGCACGTAAGGTTGAATGACTGGCCCTCCGTCCCTCGTATGATGTTCCTGGTTCCATTGATCACCGTATTATTCTGTATCACGGGTTTCGGCAGCACTGAAGAAATACATGTTCCAGTTCGATAACAAATGGGTGGCTGGGCAGGGGTTATGTGTATGATTTTATCGGAACATTTTATGAACACTGACATTGGGCATTTTCCCACCTTTGTCTTTGTAAAAAAGATAATCCCCCTCCAACCCTATGCGATTAGGTGATTTTATCGGACAATTTATTTTATGTACACATTTATTTTACTGCTTACTGCTATCATTGTAATTATGAATACATTGAATTAATAGATTGCATAGTTTGGTCCAGTACAGTAAAAAAGTAGGAAGACACAGTACTACCATTAATGTTCATGGTGGGATTTCCATAGACCTATTGGGTAATATGATCATTTAAAAAAGTACCATGTGGACCGCATGATATATTCAAAGGTGGGATCAATTAGTTTACAAAACAAAGTATTTATGATTTTGTAAATAGTCCATGCCGGGCTGATGCATCATGACTTGTTTGTCATGGTAGGGTTTCTTTAGATAAACATTTCTATATGCACTTAACGATAACAATTCTGCCTTCAGTACTTTGATTTTCTACATGAGGTGGGATACCAAAACATGTCATCTCTGAATGCGCCATGCAATCTCCATTTAAAATACAATTCCCCACAACCTTTGTTATAATTTAAGTAAAAAATACTTAAAGCATATCTTACGTGTATCATCGAACACGAAACCCGGCATTCGATCGTATTGCACGCACTCATGCATTCTCAGTTTGCTATATTTAAAATCGTTTTCCAGAGGTGTATTTTGTGTTTGGGTGATGAAGTTGCGAAAAGGGGAATATCTTGAGCAGCCTGCCTGATAAGTAACGATCCGGATCAGTCTTAGCATGCCGCGCAGGCTTACCCGGATAGACAATGTTCGCCTTCTGTGTATTTTCTGTTTCATGAATCAATACTCTATTACTCTATCCTCCTGATACTGAATGTGTCGGCCCGGATCAGTCTGCGCGGACTGCGCAGACTGATCTGTGTCGATATATTACGCAGAAGCCATAATGTTGGTTTTCTTGCGGGACGGCTCATATTTTCTGGTGAGATTGTCTCAAATGCCATTTTTTATGTCGTGACCCATTATATACGAGCTGGAGCATTAGTAAAGGTACACGTTGATTTTGTTTGTGAACATTGTAGATAAAGATAAACCCGTCAAATAAATAAACTTGTGAAAAGCTTCTGTCAACTAGTGTAGATCATGATAATCAGATGATCTGAACCTACACAGTTCAGAAATGCAAACGTGTACCCTTCTGTCGTGCACTAGCTCATTTTACCTCTTATTATCAACTCGACTCTTTCCAACCCACAGATATATGTACCAGTGTCGGACCTCGTTACGTTCAGTATAACCAAACTACTATTGTTGCTTTCGTCCCAGCGCAATCTCGAGGCTTTATTCTGCAAAAAAGGGACTTCAAATTCTTGTTTTCGTGGGTAGTTGTAAGTCACCTCCTGTCCCGTGATATTAGGACCTCGCCAAGATGGGTAGCTCTGGTCACTGTTATTACATGGCACTACTACGTTGCCTTCAGCCAGTGAGTGTATGGTGGTTTGAGCAGCGACGTATTGTAAGGAAGCTATCAATTATACAAAAGACTATATATAAGAGCGAGTAAACATGTCCTTTTTTTCAAATATAATTGTTATTACTCAACAAAACCCTTTGGTGTGTGTACTCTTAAGAATCGTTTCACTATAATTTGCCCATTAATGAAAGCTCTGGTTATGTAATAGTAGTTTAAAGCAGACGTGTTTTATGCAGACGTGTTTAAAGCAGACGTGTTTAAAGCAGACGTGTTTAAAGCAGACGTGTTTTATGCAGACGTGTTTTATGCAGACGTGTTTGATGCAGACGTGTTTAAAGCAGACGTGTTTAAAGCAGACGTGTTTTAAGCAGACGTGTTTTATGCAGACGTGTTTTATGCAGAATATGCAGACGTGTTTTATGCAGACGTGTTTTATGCAGACGTGTTTTAAGCAGACGTGTTTAAAGCAGACGTGTTTTATGCAGACGTGTTTTATGCAGACGTGTTTTAAGCAGACGTGTTTTATGCAGACGTGTTTTAAGCAGACGTGTTTTATGCAGACGTGTTTTATGCAGGGCTGAATGTTTGACGCATAGGCAACAGACGACTTTTGGAAATATTGTGGAAAATAAAGTAGAGTGAACTCGACAGTTACGGGTCAGTTACCAAATTAACGAAGCTTGGCTCTTCGAAAGGAAAGAGTTGAGAGAAACAAAACTACATAAATTGTTCACCAACTACTTCCTCCGCACAATGCTTTAATTCAACAATTATATAAATTTGTTGAAAAAAATATTTTAGTGTCTGTAATTGATAGCTGTAAATTTGTCAGTTTCGGGTAAAACTTGCCATTTCCGGGTCATGTGACATGTGTTTTCATTTCGGGGCCATCAGAGAATGTGATACATGCTTGTAGCTTGGCCAGATACCGAAGTTATGATCTATATTGATCAACATTAGAATCAAATTATCCCCATTAGAATTGCATTATTCTAAAAAAGTTACCATTTTTAATAAAAACATTGATAATTTTGAGAAATTCCCTTTGGCTGACCCGAAAGTGTCGTATGTGAACTAGGTCAAATTATCTGCTCGGTTGGCATAAACGACTTTGACAAGTCAATCAATTTTATAAATCGTGTTCAGTGGTAAATAACCTACACGTGTATGTACGGTACATTCATGCAATTATGACTACAATCAGCAATACTCGCCGTGACAGAGATATAAACAAATATATTGAGATGTTGCTTTCGCTGGACGCGTTGCAGTCAAGCGTTTCGTGATTACGACATCAATTATTGAAATGACAACGTCCGAAATCGAAGTGAAACTAGCTTAGCTAATGGGAAATATGACTTGATAATCAAATTGTCAAAATACTGTATCATTCCCGAAAACTAAACTTTTATTTCCAAATGTCATTTCCAGAATTGTCGACGATCCGGAACTATCGAGTTCACAGACATGAGCAATTTCTCATTTTACCACAATATTTTCAACTAGTAATTTCTCATTCGACTGCTTCATATTTGTCGTATGTGGGAAAAGGTTAGTCAGTAACGATACGAGCTATTATCCAAGTGATTGGCTGTTCATTTTGATTGCATCGCCTGTATTTCATCGTTTGAAGGAAGCCCTTGAAAGGGTAAGTCATGCTCAGGCTGATCCGGGTCAATAACCCAGAGTCCACACTGTTGGTTTAATCGCGGGGCGACTTATTGTATAGTCCATAGCTAAGGAATCACGTCAGACGAAAAAGGATCTCGCTTCGTTCAGTTTTGTATTCACTTTTCATCGATTGCAAAACAAGCTCGATGTCTGCTTTCTGTTGATATAACTAATACTCACACAGATTGCGTTGAACATCCAAAATGCAAAATATGCTCATCTCGAAAAACTACTTCTACAACTAGTGTTCAAGCTCCTTCTACTTCTATATCTACTACTACTTATCTTGCAACAATAACATTTACAACAACTACTACTACAACTAGTGCTCAAGCTCCTTCTACAACAATAACATTTACAACAACTACTACTCAGTACTTCTACAAGAGAAAGTTGATGCAAGGCATCAATGTCGCCGGAAAAGACTGCATTTACTTTATTTTTTAACACTCATGCATTCCCGACTTTCATTAGTCTTAACATACACATAATGTTTTCGTTAAGGACTAATTCCAGAATTTTTGAAATTCCATATATACAAATGTCAGGATTTCTTTTTGGCAGTATTTTCGATATTTTGTATTTGTCAATAAAACCATAACAAATACTTTTTGGGATTAAATCTACATGCAATTAAAATCGTTTTAACCCTTTCCATTTCTGAACCAATAAAGAAAATCTTTAAACGTTTAAAACATTGAGAAAACGGTCAACTTGCTGAAGACATGAATTTCCTCCTTTTCATTATAAAAACTATTTCACATATGTTAAAATGTATCCTCATATGTTTAAGAAGTAGATCACACTCGAAACACCATATCAGCTAAATTGATTATTTAAATCATTGATGCATCCAATATACGTACGGCGCAAAAGATATGCCAGTTGGGAGGCTCATTACTATTTAAAATGTGGCAAGATTGAAATTAATTTTCTTTCAAGCCAATACACATTTAAAAGCACATATATTTATTCATTTAAGTATGTAAAATAAGCTAGCTATATGTAATATTAGATGTTTGAGCATTCTTTCGAAATATTGACGTCGTGTCAAAATCGAATCGAATCGACATCGAAGAAAGTGAAAAAAGAATCAGGCAAAGCGTTAGTGCATGTTTTATTCCACTGCATTTCAGTTGGGCAAGGGTTTCTCCTACGTTCAGCACTCGTTTCGTGACGTATAAGAAATCAATTTTTAGAGCGACCTTTTTTGTCTGTATAACTCTTTAATTTTTTCTAAGTTTACATTTTACTTCCGATTATTTCCCTTTGTATTTTGTCAATATGAAACTAGGTCACGAATTGCGGAGAAAGCGTTTTGAAGTTCACGACCGAAACAGGCATATATTTGAGACATATGTTTTCAAAATTTCTTATTTTTGTTCATGTTACTAGTTTATATTGATATTTATCTTAAATAAAATGTAATTTTGATCACTCGATTTTCATATCGAAATGCGCATGCGCGTAAATCGATGTTAAAGGTCACGAAACAACAACACAGCCGTATACTATATATTTAGCTTAGAAACCGTTCCTATTTTATATATACATGGAATAATTAACATTATTTAATGAATTCTACACTAATCAAGACTTCTCTTCGTACATAAAAATAACATTCAGTAAGTTAAAATTGCAATTCACAAGAAAACTCGACGTGATTTTTCTCTCGATATTGACACATAACGGTGACATGCAGCAAGTCTAACAGGGACTCTTTTTGTCTTTGTAAATAAATTTAAAAAAACCATAAATGCGAGTCAAAATAAAGAAACTGCAAATACTTAAAACATCGGATTATTTATTCCATGTAAGATGTGTCATAACTAAGTGTTTTTAACCAAATACAATTGTAATAATGTTCAAGGCATTTAAATTTGTGGGTTTTTCTAATAATAACACATCCTTCCATGTTATTTTTAAAAAGCTTTTAAAAATATAAGTCGAGGGCTTCTCTTCGGCCACTAATAAATACATCGTCTACAAATACGTCTTTTCCACTACTACAACATCTTCTTTTTTTTGCTTGAAATTAAAATACCAATAAAAGTAACAAACAACATTAACAATAACTACTACTACTACTATAAATACTTCGTTTTCCACTACTACAACTACTTCTTTTTAAAAATTTAAACTTGGAATTAAAATATAATATAATTACCCGCCAGAGGGAAATATATCCGTACAATATCCATTCCGTTACCCAACTTCCGAAAGAATGTCCGATTTTATAAATACTTTAAAATTAAATTTCCTTCTCTCTTTTTTGTAAAACGAGGTCAAAATGGCATACATTTCGCTTCCTTAATTTCTGTTGAAGTAGCCATAACAATGTATGTGATACACAAGTAGGACAAGGCGCTTGACTTTTTATTTGTAAAAGGGATATCAATACTTTTACACTGAAAATAGAACGAACGATTAATCACGAACAATTTAACGTCCTGCTACGTCTTCAGACTCGCTGCTCGTTTAAGATTGTTTTACTGGCTCAAATTGGTATTGTCTGATCCCTAAAGGCCCTAGATCGTTGCCTGGGTCATCTGTCTCACTGCAAATAGCTGACTCATCGCTGACAACGACGACAAACAGTATAATTCTTCGCTCCGCCAACATTTCCCTCATTACTACGTCATCACGGCAAATCGTAAGTCAGTATATTTTCACTTTTCGCACTCGACAATTTCCGTGTAAGCGTAAATTTGATTTTTTAATACTAGAAAACATTTTTTAAATTAAATTTTTTACTATGGTAAATGTCAATAAATGAAAACAATGTGGCAACTGGCGAATCTTCTAAATTTTTTGAAGTTTTTCCTATTGCAAAAATGTTTTTCAATATGTGTCTGCTGCAGAGGCGTGTATGTGTGCATGCGTGGGCGCGTGCGTGCTTGTGCGTGTGTGCCTCATAGGAAAATGGATTAAAGTGTTAAATTGAGGAATAAAATGTGTTGATTAAAATTAAGATTGGAGGGTCATATAATTAGCCTTTTCCCACCAATAGACGCCCGTTGACGCCTCTGCAGCAGACACATGTTGAAAACATTTTTGCAATAGGAAAAACTGCCAAAAAATTAGAACATTCACCAGTTGCCACATTGTTTTCATTTATTGACATTTACCATAGTTTTGCCTAAATGTTTCAAAGTCGTCTGCTTAAGATTCGTGATACGCGGTAAAATCTCTCTCCGTAGTCTCATGATAGATGTTCTTGCAGTGTGATTCGTGATACGCGGTAAAATCTCTCTCCGTAGTCTCATGATAGATGTTCTTGCAGTGTGATTCGTGATACGCGGT
>JAUELF010261519.1:0-11317 GCA_031471495.1 Clinocardium nuttallii | reverse complement strand
AGCCGGGATTCGAACTCACGACCCCTGGATTGACAGCCCTCGTCGCTACCGACTGAGCTAATGGGGCTCGGCTTTCTTACACATGAACAGGTTATTGTAATCTGTAATGCAGGTTTTTGACATCACCAAGATTACCATTTGATTACAGAGATGATGGCTGAATCAAAATATTGATGCATGCACAACCGACAATTCACCATTACATAAGTTTGTCTGGCTCTCAGCCAGTGGAGCCAAGAACTTTTAATTGAATTTAGTTTTAAATCTAAATGCACCTACCATGAGTGTTTTAACAATTATCATTGAAACAGATCTTTTCAGCCATTCATGCTTATTTAAGTACATTTCAGCTGGGCTATAGATAACAACAACAACTGTTGGCGATTACAACAAGTGTTGATACAGAGTGGCCTATGCATTCACACATAATGATCAGACAGTTCGGACTCTGAACTGTAGGCGATTAATCTTGTTTCTGGGGTTGTTTTTTTATCTGAAAGCTTGGATGTGTAGACAGAGATACACAAGTGATAAATACACTAAGAGTAATTTTCTGTCAGTAGTTCCATCCAAAATGTATGTAGCCATTTTAAAATCAAGCCTTTCAATATATATATGTAAGCAATTCACTAGAGTTGCTTACCTTGTGGAGCTACTGAAGTGCTTATATTTAGCCCACCCCATTTAAGTTCCCTAAACACCATGCTTTAATATATCTATGTATATAGTATTCAATAAACACCTGTATCAAATATCTCAAATTGCATGTTGGAAAGGGTTAATTAATATACAATAGTTCTTATCTGAATTCTGTTGGTAAAAAGTCCCAAAAGCCATGATAATTTAATTGTAAATTAAAAATGCCTTTCATTCAATAGATCTTTACTATGGTTCAGCCAACACCAAGTCTGACAGGTGACTGAATATTTCTGCTATGTTTTCCTCTCATGGGCAAACATGTATATATGTACAAAAACAGCTATTTGAGTGAACAGTTAAAATGGCATCAACCATCAAGTATATACATATATATTTTTAAATTTTGACTCGAAGGACGTGTGGTCTTCTCTTCTTGCTTGCTATCAATAATTTTAAATCTCATTTTGGTGTTTTAAGTGTAACTGAAATAAATATAATCTAAAGGGACGCCTTTGTTTAATATCCCATTGCCCTCGCCCCCAAAGTCTACAGCCAGTATATTAAACTCAGTTCAGACAATGAGTCCTGAGGCGAATTCACTCATTCAGTATGATTTACTGCTGCTTGGTATTCAAAGGTTCATAAGTACAATTGCATGATACTGAAAATCAACAGTATTAAAGGGCCTAGGCTATTCACCAGAACTACTAAGTATTTCACCCCTTTTTTTACCTACATTACTTGCTATCTTCTAATGAACTTCAAACAACATCAAAAATGTATTATTATGGCTTTTATTTCTTCGATTTTACTTAAGTCATAACATGTCAAAAGTTATGACATGCAGCCAGACACAATGTATCTATATTGAGTGAAAACAAAATAATAATAAGTGACTACAAAAATGTTTCTCTTTCACTGATATAGACAATTTTATCCCTTTCCCACATACACCAAAAATGCAGCTGTTGAATTTGAAAACATCTTGTCAAGATATGGCAATTCTCTTTAAATAAAAAATAATTATAGAACAGAATTGAAATTATTGACAAAAGGAGAAATTACTTAAATCAAACAATCTCTCCTTTTTCTACACTATTTCCAACCCAAGTTATTTTGGCAATGTAAATTTTCTTATGAATTTGTAACGGTGCATTACATGATCGAGGTGTTATACTTCCTTCAAGCACTTTTTTGAAGAATTGGTTACATTCTTTCCTGATGCAGATGACTTTTAGTGCATTTGGATAAGACAACTCTAAACATATCATTTCAGGTAAAGAGGGGGGTTTCAGCACTTTTCCCCACAATATCTCTATTATTATTCAACTTATCCCTATGGTGTGGGTACTCAAAAGAATCATCTTACTGAGTCAATTATATTTAGTACCCACAACATAGGGTTTAAGAGTCAAATAACAATTTTAGGACATGCTAAACGCTGCCTATCTAGAGCTCTGGGTAAGGTTTAAATAGGATTGGCCCAAAACAATATTTTACATGTACAATATTTGAATACATGTCCACATTTCAAAAGGAAGATTAGTTTTCCCCCCGACTATAAAATGGTCAATCAAAGTTCATGTATGTGTAACAGAACAGGCTAATATAACTAGTATTAGATACCAAAATGTGGTTAAACATATGAAATGGTAAGCCGATAGGTCTTAAATTATCAAAAAAGTTGAAAATGGTGTTAAATCAAAATCAATCATGTTATTATACTTATGATGAATCATGTTTTTGTATAGTTATCAGGTGCAGATTTAATTTTTGTTGGAAAAGGTTATTTATGACAGATGACTAAAGATTTTTATTTTTTCATGGGAATAAAAGAATGTTTAATAGATTAGTTTCCCCCATCCATTTCATCTCGAAGTTAACACTTCCTCAAATACAAAAGAAATATTCAACTTTTGAAAAAATAAAGATAAAAACACTGACAATCTCTTTCACTGAAAGTATATATTTATTCAATAAAGTTGAAGACTGTGTTCAAAGTAAACAAGAGAGCCATGGAGTGAATACCAACGCTAGTCTGTTTTTTCTAAGTTGAAAAAGGAGTATTTCTGAAGAATTATAAATGCAACTTATGTGACTTGGTATGGACATGCATATTGTTCCTAGGAGCGTGTGAACTAGTTTCTTTTGAAAATGTTGAACGTTTTTGAGTTTTGGGCAAGGTTAAATTTGTTAAGTCCAAAGAGGGGCATAAATGAATAATTATTAAAACTGGAGTTGTGTGATTACGTATAGAGATGCATATTGTTTCTAGGAACATATGTACCAAGTTTCATTTAAATATATGTAACTGGTTTTTTAGTTATGAGGAAAGATAAAAGTTTTGTGACGACGATGCCAAGTATTTCACAAGAGCCCAACTTTTTTTTCTACCAAAAACAGACAAGCTTAAAATTCTCTTTATGAGCATGTTCTCCTTTTATCTCAATGTTTTCAAAATGCATCTGCAAGTGAGAAAAGGTTTAGATATATTTTCATTTTTTGGATTGTTCATACTCTATCCAGATGTTTTTAATTTGGAGGAGTTAAATGGTGCAGGTATAAGGTTCATCATGTACTGAAGATCTAGAAGCATTTCTACTGCTTGTTCCTCAGAAAGGAAAAAAAATAAAAAGATATTGCCTAAATACAACAAGAGGACAATGATGGTCCTAAAGAGCTAACCTTATCTGACATAACTTAAATGGTTTTCAATATTCTTACTCTGTACATATAAGAGAATGAGCCCCACCCCCTGGTGGCCATGTTTCTCAACTGAATTAAATATGAACATTCTCAGTAGAGGTCACCCACATTTTAAGACCAGAAGAACTTTGTAGTTTTAAAGAAAAACAAGCTCCCTCCTTGGTGGCAATGTTTTCAACAGATAAAAAATATTTTTTTGCCTGGTGTAGATTTGTTGTATGTGGGAAAGGGTTAACTTCCTTAGCTCTGTCAAGGCAAGGTAAAAGTAACAAACATTTTGGATATCAAAGCCATTATTCAACTGACCAAAAGCCTCTTTATGTGCTACGTTTTCTAAAGGCATACTTCCAAAGACACTACAAAGCAGGATTATGAGAAAGTTGTTGAAAGTCAAGGGTAAGTAAAGGTAAAATCACACATGGTTAATCCAGTGCACACACTCACCTTTTTCTCAGCTAAATCATGCCAGTTGATTTCCTTGAAGAATGGATGAGCTGTAATTTCTTTCACATCTTCTTCACTACCTCCAAGACTGATCATGATAAAATAACAAATAGAAAATTACAATAATGGGTTATAATTATTTCCAAAGTACAACAAATCTTTTTTTAGACAAAAACATCTATAAATGAACGTACATTTATTAAATAAGAGTTGAAAGCAGTGTTTGTGGTACACGACAAATGGATCTTCGTGATGAAAACAAATATATATACAGGATTACCAAGTGAACTCTCGTGGATTTCTTTAAAAGGAAAGAAAAGCCAAACACATTTTATTTTTAGATTACTCCTTTCTTCATTTTGTAGTATTTTTTCTTTTCCTTTTCTTTGAATAGTTTGGCATTGTATTCTATTATTTACCACGTTAAAATTTACAGCATTTTTCAGGTTAACCCTTTCACACTGCAGCAGACAACTTTGAAAACATCCACTGAACCCTTTCCATCCTAAAAACGAATTTTGACACATCAGCAGCAGACGATTTTGAAAACAATGTGTCAAAAGGGGAAATTGCTCAAAATGAGCTATTTCTCCTTTAGCCACAATGTTTTCAGTAAATATTCCTTCATTTTCAGAGATTTTCCAAAAGAATTCTTGATGTCTTTAAAGTTGCCTGCTGCAGATGTGTTGTATGTGGGAAAGGGTTAAGAACATGGAAAGTCGCCATGGCCAATGAGAACATTATGAGCTATTTCTCGTTTTGCCAAAATGATTTAAAAAGTTGTCTGCATGGGATTCATGAAATGGGGCTGCAAGTGAGAAAGGGTTAACAAAGATTGCAACAACTACATTGATCTAATAACCTAGATGATCATGAAAAATAATCAATTTGAGCTATTTCTCGTTTTAGTTAAATGATTTAAAAAGTTGTCTGCATCCGATTCATGAAATGGGGCTGCAAGTGAGAAAGGGTTAACAAAGATTGTAACAACTACATTGATCTAATAACCTAGTTGATCATGACAAATAATGACAAATAATTAATTTGTATGAAAATTTGAAAGAGCTATAAAGAATCTGTCTGTATTTAATACAAAAGATACACATGTTTCTCTTTTCCATGTGATGTTTTTAAAGGTCGTCTACTAACTAAAATGCTAATTCCATCACAGAAAAGGATAAAAAACAAGAGTTGTCTATCAGGGCCTACTGCAGAACAGTAATAGCATTAGGTAAAGTCACACAGTATCTAAGTCCAAAAAGGGGCACAATTCAGTCAAAATCCAATCCAGAGTTATGGGACTTGAAATACAAGGTCATCTAATGACTCTGAATAAGTGTGTGAAGTTTCAAAGCAACAGCATACACAGTGTCTGAGATCTGGCGAATCTGTGTGTATGCTCAGTCTCGCCTGCGTCTTCACTTTCCACAGATGTATTAGGGTCTGAATAGCTTGAAGACGGACAGTGAAGTAAGGGGTGAGAATGTGTGTATGCTTAGTTTCGCTTTCGTCTTCACTTTTCGCAGATATATAACGTATGTTATACTTGCAGGCGGACAGTGGAAGCTTCTGGTGTGGTTGGGCGTATCATGGACGTAGATAATATTGTCTATGTCCCTGGGCGTATATAGGCTTTAGAAAAAATGAAAGTTGCCCATTTTGACTTTGGCCTAGTCTTTGATACAGTTTTACAGTCGAAGGTTCGAATACGAGTTAACAACAGTAGATAAGTCGTGATATGGCTGGTTTGTGAGCTGCTAGCTAGTTATCGGATGATACCGAATATATGTATGCCTGGTACCCGGCGACAAGGATAGGAGTTCCGAAACTAAACGTACTTAGGCGCAATCGCTGACCATCATAATAGAGGCCAACGGGTGAAACTATATGTATAATAAACAAACTATTTTCTCTTTTTATATGTGTACCCCTAGTGAAGTTTATATAAAATACGTCATTTAGAGATAACCTCGCAAATATGTAGATTTAACCCTATCACTAGATGCCCATTCCAGCCTGCTTCTCAATGAAACCGAATTGGAATGTAAAATCTTGATTTAAATAAAACGTACTGATTTTTAGACAAAGTAGACTTTGAGGAAAGGTGCGGAATTGCTCATCCTTTTTGAAATATCTTCCTGTGGAAAAACCCATTCAAACTGTTTGTGGTAAAGTTGGATCCGATGCATCATAATAGTTATGCATTGTCAGTAATACAGGGACGTAGATAAGAAAGATTTACGTCCCTGGTAATAACGAAGACAAATTACATCTAAAACGGAAACAGCGTGACTCTCTGGTATCCGGTAAAACTGCATCATTATCCTTCTGAAAAAACGATTAGAATGAACGTGAGAAATACCGATACCGACATTAGATCATCCGAACAAAGGGGGTACCCTTTCCCAAATACAAATTAAGCATCCTCAGATGATGAGTCTCTAAACATAAGTCAAGATTATGAAAAAGCTCTTCACGTTAAAGTTTAATTATTGTTAATGTTGAAAACTATGTGCTAAATAGGGAAACTGCTCCTAATTTCCTGATTTGAAAGAATATATTGTTAAGTCGTCTGCTTCAGAAACGTCTGCCGGTTAGAAAGGGTTATTTTAATCCTCTATTTGGGACAAACAAAGTGATTACCATCATCATTAAATGCTTATCGTTAGTTCTTAATGGGCTATACGTGGGAAACACATTGACCAATAATTATCGAGTACATATCTTTATGTTCTCAATCAACTCAGAACAATTATAGTACATGTGTTAACAGAGAAGTTGTATTTAAATGTCTGCTCGATTAGTGCAATTACATTCGAAACGCTTTATGCATAATACATGTACATGTATACAAAGTCATTTGTACCAGATTTTAAACGAAAATAACCAATCCAAAATACAGTTTGAGGATAATATAGGATATATAGCATGTTTGAATTTTCTTGGAGTAGAATTTGAGTTATTCTATACAGGTATGTACCATAGACACATCGGGATTACTAATACGTAGACTCTCTAAACATCAATCGGATGACGCAACGCTATTGTTACTTCAGGTTGTTGCAATCAATTCGCGTTAAGCCAATGGCACAAATAAAGTAGTTCTTTCATTAGACTTTTTTCTCTCTACTATATCATAACCTCATTTTCGACAACTATATGAGCCGTCCCCCGAGAAAACCAACATTATAGCATCTGCGTAATGTTTCGACCAGATCAGCCTGCCCTGTCAGCGCAAACAGATTCGGACCGACACATTTTGTCTCAGGGGGTATAGGTATAGAGTAATGATTCCTGAAACAAACAAAACACAGGATGTGAAACGTGTCTATCCGGATAAGCCTGTAAGCTGCAACTTAAAATCGATATAATATTAAATTTGTCAATAATATGTTATTGAACGAGCAATAAGTTATAACTGGTTTGGTTTAGTCTTAATTATTCTATGATAATTCTTTTGGGGGAAAGAATCTTAAATTCATATTATTGAATTTTTCAATATTGAAAGAACAACGAGTTGTTTTCTTCTTTTGGCATGTACAAGTAAAAACCCTAGCAAGAAATATGCAAAGACTATTGTAAATGTTTAAATGCAATATATAAGTATACAGAAATAATATTTGACTTTATTATGTATTTACTTAGTCATGTATGGCAAGACACATGTGACGAAAGATACAGAAGTTTGTTTGCCATTCCCTAAAGTAACAGTGGTAATTGTAACCCTTTCCCACATGCAGATACATTTGGTACATACCGTCATTGGTGAAGAAGAGAGAACAACATTCATAATGAGCAATTTTTCCTTTTGTCACAATATGTTCTACTTTAATTGAATACTTATTCTAACTATTAACTATTTACAGTGATCTTTCTTTGGGGAGAGGATTTAACGTTTGCATGCTGCATATTTGACTTATGTGGTAAAAGGGTAAAATATTAATAACTTTAAACAACACAGAAACATCAATACGATACACTTGATACAATCGGCACGTGTCATAATCACGTGCTATGATGTCAACATCGTTAGGTGTCAAAGGTCACATCCTGTTTATTATTTGAAGAAATACTCGATAAACATATGTTATCCATAATATATTCAATAATGCCACGATTTTATCGGCATATAAATTTATTACTGTTTGTTTTTAGCAAAATGTTCCAGAGATAATAAACAATATTGAACATTTTAATACTAAATCAGTGATTGTTTATGTAAGTTTCTTTTAACTTCTTTAGTTCATTTTCTTTCTTTAAAACGTTTTTCAAATCATAAGATTATCGGAAATTTACTATTTTCTTTCGTAATGTATTAGTTTTGCTAAGATCTGAATTGATAAACCAACGCAACCATATGATATTCAAGAAATAGTAATTTTATTATTATCTTACAATCAACACGATTAAGAATTTGATAACTCAATGTTGATGACATAAATGTCTTTATGACTGTGTAGATACAATGTGGTATTACGATAGTTATATTTATGATCAATAGATAGAGATGTAACAATTTTACAACGCTGAACCTCGGTTAAGATCCGACATTTCACACATACAACACATATGTAGCAGATGGCGGCAAACATCTCTGAAACGAAAATGTTAGTATCGCATGAAGTTGAAACAAATGTATCAATTATTTTTATAACAATGTTACAAAACCTATTAGCTGGAGAATTAACTCTAATGGCTAAGTTTATTTAGTATTTTATTTGTATCTATTGAATCGATTAATTTTGTTTATTTAATCCTTTCCAGTATACAACAAATCTGCAGCAGGCGACTTTTAACACATTTAGTCAAAACTATGGACATTTTCATTCATGAAATAACAATAATTGAACACAGTTGAAATTGTTGTCATCATGAGCAATTACTCCTTTTGCCACAATGCTTTCAAAAGTCGTCTTTTGCAAAGATGACAGAAAGCGTCTGTTATTGAAAAACGTTTAAACAGAAAGTGGTTCTTTTTTCTATATAAAGACATTTACTTATATGTGTAAAAAATCGGCACATTATAACGAAATGACACTGTGCTTCCAAAACGTTCTTCACACAATTGTTTCTGTCAAGTATCTAAAAGCGTTTGAGCATTTTCCCTCTTTTCTCCAATGTGTTTGAAATACTTTGTCTGCGGGAATTTAAATATCGTTTGTTTTATGTAAAGTGTCAATCGTTCAACGGTTCTAGATGCATTATTTTAAACAGAGATAAGAATCTTTTTAATGTTCAACATGAAAATAAAATTAAACTTGTTTACGACCCTGAATCTTGAGTAATTCGCCGCTGATTATATTGTGTCGAAATCAGATCGACAAATAAAAAATCCGCAAATAGTCACTGGATGACAGTTACATGGGCACGTGAGGGGGTATATATACAATACAATACATGGTGCACGTGAGGGGTATATATACAATACAATACATGGTGCACGTGAGGGGTATATAAATATACTACTTGTTCTGCTCGCCAAATAGGGAACTCTGCACGGCGAGGGTAAACAAAATCAAATAATTTCATAACTACTTTGGTTTTGTCACTGCTGGAAACTCTGGCATCGGAAATGTATGTCTTAAATATTCTTTTTTACATAAACAATATTCAGCTATGTCCGACATATTTTGTATCATAACTTTCAATGATCGAACATTGAGAGAAAAAGAAAATGCAATTATCAAAACTAAACAAGGCAATACCAGTTTGGTTCTGTTTTAATCAGTTGTGTCGAGCTGAGAATATGCAAAAATCGAATATATCCGGTTTGTGTTTAACTCTATTCAAATATTTAATTTTTATTTATAAAGAGATTCCATTTGTTTCTATATGATTTCAAAGTCGTCTGATGCAGATTTGTTGTACGTGGAAAAGGGTTTAAAGATACATAAGAAAGTAGGAAGTCATTGGCGCGAAAGAGGTGTGGTAATAACAACAAATGTGTAAATGCATTTCTATTGTAGACGAAACACCAGAGCCATTAAGAGTGATTCAATTTTAATCCATTTTACTTTTCTTAAACTTTCATAGTTAGCCAATGTAACTATCTATCAATGGAATTGTACAACCTTTAGTAAGAGGTGTCAAAAAGCTATTATTACTATTTGTTATATTGCCTTTCAGAATTGAAATAAGATACAGAACAGAAATAAATTGATAAGGAGTAACAGGCGAACACAACAGAGAGCTACTCGGCGATTATCGTCTGAAAGTCATTTAGTGATATCGCAAGGGGAATGTTAATGGTTGTGATATATAATTATATGGCGTTACAGTGTTAACTATAGTCTCACAAAAATATATTTTATAACAGTGTTAAAACAAAAAACGAAAAACTTAAAGACAAAATTATAAATCGGACTTATCGCAGAAAATACAGACTTTTACAGATTATGAAATAAATTACGAATTATAACAAAATTAGTTTCTATTATGGTGTAAAAAAAAAATAAAGTCAAGAGACAATTTACCGGGTTACATCGATGTATTAGGTTCTGATAGACTGTACGTCGCAAAGTGGTGAAGATGGATGAAAGTAAGGTGGCATGTTCGGATTGTAATAAGATGTTCCAGTTTGAGGAGTCCCTGGTGGTCCACCATAGTGTCTGTTTGAAACATCAGGTTAATAAATCCCGACGCCCGTTTTCGTGTGAACAATGTTGGAAAAGCTTTAAAACAATGGTGAGTTTCTTTTAAATGTTTTGCATGGATCGTATCATTTCGCGCACGCAATCGTGAACACATATGCAGCTGGCGACTTTCTGGAAACATATAAGTTTCAGCCATGGCAGTGGCCAATTACTATAGATGAATGCGTATTTATTGGATACACCTTTGCAATTGAAAAAAGTGAGGCAGTAGAAGACAATGCTCATAGTGAGTACATTATCTGCCGCTGATGCAAGAACATGCATCGTCATGTGGGAACACTGACTTAATTCCTTTCAAATTAAACGTTTGTGTTAAGTTTGTGAACCCTATTGCTGATATCGGCATACGAATAGTTTTCTGTTTCTAGAGTTATCTGCTTATAAGAAAGCATTCTGGAAAAGAAGAATTATTTGGAAACACAGCCTTAAACATCATGGGATAAGGAGATATGTTCGGAGGTTTTTTTTCCAAAAATGAAGTCGTCTGTCGAAGTATTGAACAGACAATACAGCGTCCGTCTCGGGTACAGGCGGTTGCGGGTTCGATCCCCGGCCGGGTCATAATAAAGACTTTACTCCTTGTATTAATGGCTGCCCTCCTCGGCGCTCAGGGTTGCGAGGTTAGCATAACTACTCACTGGCTGGTGTCGGGATAAATTGACCAGTAGTACTGGAAACTTACACATGAAACGCCGTGATATAACTGGAAAATGTTGAAAGCATCGTAAAATACAAAATAAACAATCAAGCAAAGGACGAGCAATTTCTCCATTTTAAACAATGCTGTTAATGATGTTAAATTTCTGACCTTTTAAAGATAGCAGATCCTTTTAAACAGTTTAAACGTACACTATGTTGGGTCCAATGTTCAATTT
>JAUELF010261508.1:0-11320 GCA_031471495.1 Clinocardium nuttallii | reverse complement strand
CTCTGCAGCAGACGGCTTTTTGAAAACATAGTAACAAAAGAAGAAATTGCTAAAAACGAGCAATTTCTCCTTTTGCCACAATGTTTTCCACTTTAAGTCCATTCAATTATAGAGATTGTCTATTTTTTGACAAAATATGTTCAAAGTCGTCTGCTGCAGAATTGTTGTATGAGGGATCAAGGATTAATGCCATCCTATATGTAGGTTAAAAGTGAAGACTTTGGTAGGATTATGGATATATACAGGCTCACCACTCTTTTCAATATTTGCAATATATACCGGTACCTTACATCTCACATTAGCAGGCTAATTTAATATATTGAAAATAGTTTTTAAAAAATGTCTGAAACAAAATTCAGTTCTGTTGGGGATGACACGAAAAGAAATATTGATGGAGATGGAGAAATTATTTTTATTAAAACCATGCAATTTCTTCCATTATCCAAAAATGTTTTCCAAAGACGTCAGTGCTGCATGCAGTTTCAAAAATTGTATGTATCAAGAGAAGGCTTAACCCTTTCCCATATACAACAAATCTGCAGCAGACGACTTTAAAAACGTCTAGGCAAAAGTACAAAGAAATTACCCTTTAACCCTTTCCCTCATATAGACGTCACGCTTTCTGACGCCTCTGCAGCAGACGGCTTTTTGAAAACACAGTGACAAAAGAAGAAATTGCACAAAACATGCATTTTCTCCTTTTTGCCACTATGTTTTCCACTTTTAGTCAAAGTTTTATCAATTTATTATAGAGATTTTCTATGTTTTAACAAAATATGTTCAAAGTCATCTGCTGCAGAATTGTCGTTTGAGGGGAAGGGTTAAATGAAAGACCAATAATTGAATAGAGTTGAAAACATGTTGACAAAAGGAGTAATTGCTCGAATTGAGCAATTTCTTCTTTTGTTTCCATGTTTTCAAAAAGCCGTCTGCTGCAGATGTGTCAGAAAGCAACTATATGAAGGAAAGAGTTAATCCGAAGCAAGGTAAAGGAATCAATAGATTTTTTTTTCTTTTTTTTTTCAACAAAATTTTCTATCTTGAGAGATCAATACCAGCTGGTTCCTAATTCTTTGCTGTGGAAACGTGGAACCGGTCTCAAATTTCCCTGTCACCATTGCCCATTGATTTTCTACTTTTCATTGATCAAGAGGATTATGTACCTCACATGTATACATGCAGCCGTCATCAATACTTACTTATGATTTCGCGGAAATCTCAGGGATAAACGGATTCGTAGATGGGGGGAGGACGTTATTGATATCGGAATATTAATGTTCATGTATTTAAGATAGGTAAAATCATGTTATGATTTATTTTATTTGTTTACATGATATGATTTTAAACTCTTTTCCACATACAGATACTTTCTGTTGCCCCTGCAGGAGCCATATTTTGAAAAAAAATTGACTAAAAAATGAATTTCTCTTAATGAGCAATTTTTCCTTTTGACACATTTTAGGTTATTATAACTCTATTCAATAATGAGCATAATAATAATTAGTTATAGAAATATTCCCCATTTTTACTGATATTATTTCAAAGTCGTCTGCTGCAGATTTGTTGTATTTGGGAAAGGGTTAAAGAGATCTGCAAATGATATGTTATATTTCCATACAGAATTTTTGACATTGTGGGTAAATAAGAAGGTGCTTGTTTAATGCAATTTCCTCCATTTCCCATGTTGGGTCCCAAAGTCAACTGCTGCCGATTTGTTGTATGTGGGAAAGGGTTATGTCATATTGCTGCAGATTTGTTCTTTAACCCTTTCCCTCATATAGATGCTTTCTGATGCCTCTGCAGCAGACGGCTTTCTGAAAACATAGTGACAAAAGAAAAAATGTTTTCCACTTTTATTCACACAGGTTATCCTTTCAATTATTGAGATTTTCAATTTTTTGACAAATTATGATCAAAGTCGTCTACTGCAAAATTGTCGTATGAGGGAAAGGGTTAAAACATTGTGACAAAAACCTGAAAAATCTCCATTTAAGATGGCTTAATTGTTAAATAAAGTTGTTAAAACATTGTAGCCAAAGGAGAAATTGCTCATCATGAGCAATTTCACCTTTAGCCACAATGTTTTAAAAATGTGCTGCTATTGCGTCAAAATGCGTCTGCAAGAAGAAAAGGGTTTATACGATGAATCTACATTGATAGTCAAGTGATTCGCGAAACTATGTACTGAATACTTGTTGAAACCAAGGCTTTTACTTAGTTGTACCGCCTCAATGGCGTAGTGGTGTACTGAATACTTGTTGAAACCAGGGCTTTTACTTAGTTGTACTGCCTCAATGGTGTAGTGGTGTCTGCCTCGGGGATGGGAGGTTGCGAGTTTGATTCCCGGTTGGGTCATACCAAAGACTTTGAAAATAGTAGTTATGGCTTAAACCTCCTTGCCGCTCAGGGTTGTGGAGTTGGCATTGTAACAACTGTCTGGCTGGTGTCAGGATAAATGGACCAGTAGTACTGGTAATTTACCCATGAAATGCTGTGATATAACTAAAAACAGCGTAAAACACCAAACAATCAATCAATCATGTATGCAACAACTAATGAAGGCTCTGGTAAGGCGCTGCTTTTGCATATTTTCACCAGAGTCTCCTGTGCCTGCAAGTCTATTAAATTGCCTGTGATATACATTCTGATAAAAACTAGATGTGTAGCCATTTGTCTCATGGTCACCTGCAGCAAACAACTTTGAAAACATTTAGACACAAATATGTCTATAAATCAAGTAGAATTATTCTATAAACTTATAAACATTATGTAAAAAGGAGAATTTGCTCATTATGAGCAGTTTCTCCTTTTGCCACAATGTTTTCTAGGTTGTCTTCTGACTAGATGTACCAAAATGCTAAAGGGTTAACCTGTTCAAGGTTAGAAAGACCCATTATGCTTATTGTTTGTTTTACAGAGGTAAAACAAGAAAGACCCATTATGCTTATTATTTGTTTTACAGAGGTAAAACAAAAAAGACCCATTATGCTTATTATTTGTTTTACAGAGGTAAAACAAGAAAGACCCATTGTGCTTATTATTTGCTTTACAAAGGTAAAACAAGAAAGACCCATTATGCTTATTGTTTGTTTTACAAAGGTAAAACCAGACAGACTTGTTATGTTTATTGTTTGTTTTACAAAGACCCATTATGCTTATTATTTGTTTTACAAAGGTAAAACCAGACAGACTTGTTATGCTTATTGTTTGTTTTACAGAGGTAAAACAAGAAAGACTTGTTATGCTTATTGTTTGTTTTACAGAGGTAAAACAAGAAAGACTTGTTATGTTTATTGTTTGTTTTACAAAAGTAAAACAAGAAAGACCCATTATGCTTATTGTTTGTTTTACAAAGGTAAAACAAGAAAAACTCATCATCCTTATTGTTTGTTTTACAGAGGTTACCATTAAACAGCTAAAAGAGAGGCTTAAAGAAGGGGAAGAGAAAGTGGAAGCTGTTTCAGAGGTAAGTGATTTTTTTTCTCTTAACCCTTTCCAATATACTTAAAATCTGCAGCAGACGATTTAGTAAACATTTAGGTAAAAATGTAAAATATCTTTTATAATTTAATATGAAAAAAAAAAATCACTTTTATTTAATAGAAATTATCATTGTTATGAAAGTACTGCGCTGCAATTGAATCAAAATGTGTCTGCATGTTGAAAAGGGTTTACTTTATCAATAGCAGATACATCGGAAGCCAATACTATAAGGGAACTATAATAAACTTTACCCTGATACAGAATAATGTTATGCAAAAAAGATCAAATATCTTAAAGCTCACATTTTTTCCTGTACACACAATGTTTCAACTCTGAATCACATTAAATCAACACTTTTAGAGATGGTACGTGAATTTTCTCAGAAGTTTTCATAACATTTGACTTTAAATAACCATTACTCTTGAGTAGAAATACTTTGAGTGGCCTCCCTTTATATCCAAAAATACAACATTACTGAGTTGTCTCCCTTTATGACAAAATTTCAAGCATGCTGTCCTTTGACAGTGTTCTTTACCCTTATATCGTTGAACCAGCTGCTTTTATGATGTGATATATTCAGTGATTTATGGAATAGTTATACGTATCCTGGCAACAAAACCTAATTTATATTTAGATACATTAGTTTAGCATAATTTTGAATTTCCTCCTCAAAGTTGCCCATCAAAGTCTTCCACTGGCTTGTTGAGTGATGTAGAAAACATGCATGATATATGAGCCTAGCCAGGCAATATGAAAACAGACATTTAATATGGTTTGAAGTGATAGCACATTATAAGATGCATCCAGAAAAAAATATATCATATAACACTTACCAACCTGAAGATGCATTTTGACAAATCTGCAGCAGACTTTTGAAAAAAAAAAGAATACTAATTTTACTGTTTGCCACAATATTTTCAATAATTTGACTTTTATGTATAATTTTTCATATTTTTGCCCAAGATGTTTTCAATGTTTTCTGCTACAGTTAACCATTTTCCTCATGTAGACACTTTTTGAAAACATGTCAACAAAAGAAATTGCTAAAAACAGGCAATTTCTCCTTTTGTTGCCATACTTTCAACTCTAGAGATGTTTTCAAAGTCGTCTGCTGCAGATTTGGTGTATGAGGGAAAGGGTTAAGTTGTCCGAGAGAAAGGGGATAACTGAGATACTGTTGAAAGTGGTATATAACGCCATTTTAACACACAAATAAACAGATCCATTTTTGATGGTAGCTCAGGATCAAAGGCAGTGAGTGATGAATTGACCAGTCCAGTCCATGTAATCCGTTTACCACATACATCAAGAATGCAGCAGACGACTTTAAAAACATACTAACAAATATGTGATAAATCTCCATTAATTAGAGTTCTAATTATTAAACTGAGTTGAAAACATTGTGACAAAAGGAGAAACTGTTCGTTTTGAGCAATTTCTTCTTTTTTTTTCCGCCAAGTTTTCAAAAAGCTGTCTGCTGCAGAGGTGTCAGAAAGTGTCTATATGAGGGAAAGGGTAAAAGATCTGCAGCAGATGACTTTGAAAACATATCGTATTAAAATATGTTAAAAAAATAGTGAGTTAAATTGAAAATATTGTTGCAAAAGGAGAGATTGCTCATCATGAGTGATTACACCTTTTACCACAGGGTTAACAAAATTAATGTGCTACAAAATGTGTTTACATGTGAGAAAGAGTCATATTACCAATTCCCTCATATAAACACTTTCTGACGCCTCTGCAGCTGACAGCTTTTTAAAAACATGGTGAAACATGGTGACAAAAAAAAAGAATAAATTGCTCAAAATGAGCAATTATTTCTTCTTTTTTGTCACCATGTTTTCAACTCTATTCAATTATTGTACTTTCATTTTTAGAGATTTTCCAAAAAGAATTCTTCTAGACATTTTCAAAGTTGTCTGCTGCAGAGTTTGTGTATGTGAGAAAGGGTTATTTAACCCTGCAGGCCATGATTGGGGTGTATCCCCAAAGTCAAGCCATTCCCATGTGTTTGGTTATTAATCTAGCAGTGTTGATCACGTTTTTACTTGAACAGTTACAAATTGATAGTCTCCCTTCCCCCTCAGGCTGATGGGGATGCTCTGACAGCTGTAATAGAAAGTGTATTTTATACCTTATTGGTGGCTGATTATACTTATTTAACCCTTTCCCTCATACAGCAGACGACTTTGAACATATTTTGTCAAAAAATAGAAAATCTCTATAATTGAATGGGTAACCTATGCCTAAAAGTGGAAAACATTGTGGCAAAAGGAGAAATTGCACGTTTTTCAAAAAGCCGTCTGCTGCAGAGGCGTCAGAAAGCGTCTATATGAGGGAAAGGAGACGTGTTTTGACAACTCATCAGCTGACGATTTTTTCCACAATGTTTTCAGCTCTTTTTCAATGATCAGCCAGTTTAAACATTATTTCAGTTATATCAAGGCTGCCGTTCTCTCATTCATGTACCCAGTTTGTGCATTCATGAACCTCGCCCAAGGACACTCCACCATGACAACGGATCAAACCGGCCCATTTCCAAATCCCTGATGCTTATCACTTGGCCGCAGCAGATTCTATTGAAAAGAGGAATTGTTTGAAACATGCAATTTCTTCTTTTCTCATAATGTTTTCACCTTGTTGATTTAACCCTTTCTTTCCCTCATACGACAATTATGCAGCAGACGACTTTGAACATATTTTGTCAAAAAATAGAAAATCTCTCAAATTAAACATTGTGGCAAAAGGAAAAATTGTACGTTTTGTGCAATTTCTTCTTTTGTCACTATGTTTTCAAAAAGTCGTCTGCTGCAAAGGCGTCAGAGAGCATCTATATGAGGGAAAGGGTTAACAAATTTTTCCTTAGCGCGGTTTTCAAAGCAGACAACACAAACAACAATCATATTGGCTAAATGTAAATGATTAACCGCAACAAATATGCAGCCGGCGACTTTGAAAACATGTCAATATATATATATATATTAGTTTAATTATTGAAAAGAGTTGAAAACATGGTGATAAAAGAAGTTATGTACCAAAGCTGTGTGGTACATGGAAAAAGGTTAACCATTTCCCACATACAACAAATCTGAAGCAGACAACTTTGATAACATATTGGCAAAAACCTGAAAGATCTCCATATAAAAAAAACTTCATTGTCAAATAACATTGCAGCCAAAGGAAAAAATTGCTCATCATGAGCATTTTCACTTTAAGCCACATGATGTTTAAAAGTCGTCTGCTGCTATTGCGTCAAAATGCGTCTGCAGGTGGGAAAGGGTTAATTATTTAATATAGTTGAAAATATTGTGACACCATAAAAAAAGAAATTCTCTGTTTTAATAAATGCCACAACATCTTCAAAAGTCGTCTGCTGCAGAAGCTTCAAAAGTCGTCTGCTGCAGAGGCTTCAAAATGTGTTTGCATGTGGGAAAGGGTTAACTGTTTGATGGGGGAGCTTCTGATGTTCAGTGTGGCGTGACTGATTAATATGGCTGACTGTGGACTAATAGGAATACAATATCACACAAATGGGTGGGATTTTACTGATCAATTAGGAACATGTGACAATGACAGCCGTGATCGTCTATTTACCTGGTCTATTTTACATACAACGTTATCTATCTATTACGTCTTCTTGTATACCACAGACGATTGGTTTCTGACCGCCCGACAATGATGATAGTTCCCCTTCCATATTAGAAGGAAAATCTATACCGAACTGTATTGATTGTGTGCTGATTTTTATCAGTTGATATTAATTCTATAATATCCGAGATTGTGTCGTGCTATTAAGTTATTTGTTTCTACTGATAACATCTAGAGTCAATTGTCCTTATATTGATTAGTGATTGATGACTTTTGGAGAAATAACGATTGTGTTTTCTAAGATATTCAATAACTTTTATTTAAAAACTGAGATTATTGATTTGAAGAAGTGTTATTTTGTGAGTCTCGCAGGCTGAACTTTGTGTTTATTTAATGACAGGCAAGGACTAAAGAGAAAGAAAGGGAGTTGCAGAAATTGTTTGCGGAAAAAGAAAGGCAGCTGCAAGAGACCCAGCTCTCAGTTGCTAGGAAACTCGGAGAGGCAGAGCAAAGGGTCTCCAGCCTAAAAAACAGTACGTATTTCTTCACACTTTTGTCTTTTTTTGTCTGCATGTGTGTATGTAGGTATAGTATTTATATGTTATCTCTTTTCATAAGGGGAGTAAAAATGTGATGATGGAAATTACTACACCATATAGTTGATATTTAATCCTTTCCCAAATTTAGACGATTTCTGACGCCTCTGCAGCAGGACGACTTATGAAATCATTGTGGCAAATGGAGAAATTGCTCAATAGTCCATTTGCCACAATGATTTCAAATCTATTCAATAATCAAATTATCATTAAAGGAGATTTTCTTTATTTTAGACTTGAGAGTTTCAATGTCGTTGACTGTAACTTTATTATATGTGGGAAAGGGTTAAGAGTCCTCAGCTCTGAAGTCATCTTACGGGGGAAAATATGAAAAATGAAAAAAAATTAAAAGTTATTTTGAGATATTGGGAACAGGAGGAGAAATTGCTCGAAATGAGCACTTTTCTCCTTCCAGAAGTCTTATTCTGCAGAGGCATGAACATCTTCGTGTGTTAGAAAAACAGATATATGTCTAGAGCAGAGGGGAGTACTTTATTATAATAATTATCCCTACATATCCCACATACCGAAAATCTGCAGCAGACAATTGGAAACATTAAAGCAAAACTATGGAAAATCTCAATAAATGTAGATAACAATACTTCAATACTGAAAAAAGTGGAACATCTTGGCCTAAGGTGAATTTGCTCATTATAAGCTGTTTCTCCTTTTGTGTCAATGTTTTCAAAATGTGTATGCTGCAGACGTGTCGGAATGTTTTTGTATTTAGAAGAGGATTAAGTTATCTTTTAAATCCCGACTTTTCTAATGAGTTTCTACAATATAAGGGTTTAGTATAGCCCTTTCCAACATATAGACGCTTTCTGACGCCTCTGCAGCAGATGACTTTTTAAAACATTGTAACAAAAGAAGAAATTGCTCATAACGAGCAATTTCTCCTTTTGCTACAATATGTTTAACTCGATCAATATAAAACTTTCATTTACAGAGATTTTTTAAAGTTGTCTGCTGCAGATTTGTTGTATGTGGGAAAGGGTTAAAAATCAAAGCATATCTACTTTACCTCATTGAGATCTATGTACAATTGTATTAGAAATTATGTCATGGAAAGCTTACAAAGACAAAAGACCATTTAACCCTTTCCCCCTTGTAGACGTTTTTCTGACGCCTTTTTAGCAGATTGTTAAAAAAATGTTTCTGCAATTTCTCCTTTTGCCACAATGTTTTCAACTCTAGTCAATAATTCTATGTGGGAAAAAGGTTGAATTGGTTGGCAAAACTACATAGTCAATAATTATATGTGGGAAAAAGGTCGATCGAAGTGATTTGCAAAATTACATGAACGTATTTAAAGATATTATCTTCCTAAGAAAAATAGAATGGCGATCGACATGCTCATCGTGTTCTTCTCCGTCTTTTTTTTCACTCAATTATTTGTAAATTTACTTGCTTATTACGAATTATATATATTGCATAACCTTTCAAATGTGGAAACAATTATTATGAAGAGAGTGGCATTTAAACCTTTACCAAATCAAACAGATCTGCAGCAGACAACTTTGAACGCATATTCGCATAATTTGAAAATTCTCCATAAATGACGAGTTCAATTATTAAATATAGTTGAAAACTTTGTGGCAAATAGAAAAACTGCAACAATCTTTTTAAAACGCATCTGCTGCAGATGCGTAAGTATGTGTCTTCTAGTTTGAACTGCTTAAATAGAAAATAGACAACCTTTCTTTGGTAAAATATTTTATAAGTCAATTTATAAATTAAAAATTAAAAAGCTTCTTGTTTAATTTAAGAAAGTTGAATTATATAGGTTTTTCCATCTTTAAATTTCTAATAGTGGTCCAATAAATTGTTTCTATCAACAAACATTTTGAAGAAAGTTTTAAAAATTTATGTTTGCGGAGAGTTGAAAATATAGCGAGAAAAATGGGCAAATGGGCGTATATCATTCATACATAACAATCACTCCTTCGGCTACAATATATAAAACAAGTCAAATGATTCAGATTTGTCAAATTGTGTCTGCAAGTGGGTATGTATACATATGCAACAGATGATTTTTGGAAATATCAGGAAACAATTTCTCCCTTTCCCACAAGCTTTCCAACTATTTACGGAAATTATGCTGCCAAATTTTAAGAAGGTATAATATAACTTTTCCCTTAAATGTTTTCAAGACAGACACCACTTCAAATATCATGTCAAGCAAACAATCAATTGAACAGAAAACATGCAAATAATAGACACAAATGATAGACAAATTACCAATACAAACAAAGCTAATTGATTTAGTCTTTGAGACAAAATTGACAGCCAAAGTCAAAATATTATTATTTACTAATGACAGGAAAGTGTGAGCCTTCAATTTGGCCTGACTGATAACACCCTCAAGGTAGAGAGTGGTCAGTCTGTGAACTGGACTGTGGACAAATGACCACTGACCAGGGCTGTCTATCAGTGGACACTTACTGGTCAATCCCAGCCGTTAATGGACCTTAGTGGACAGGTCTTCCAATAGAACTGATAAATGATGCCTCAGTCTCATTTTAACCCTTTCCCTCATACAACAATTCTGCAGCAGACGACTTTGAACATATTTGGTCAAAAAATAGAAAATCTTTATAATTAAATCAATACCCTATGACTAAAATTGAAAAACAGTGTGGCAAGAGGAGAAATTGCTCATGTTGAGCAATTTTCCTCTTTTGCCTCTATCTTGTCAAAAGAATGTAGATCTGGATTGAAATTAAATGTAGATATCGGGATTGACATTAAATGTAGATTCAGGATTGACATTAAATGTAGATATCGGGATTGACATAAAATGTAGATATCGGGATTGAAATTAAATGTAGATATCGGGATTGACATTAAATGTAGATATCTGGATTGACATCTAAGATGTAGATATCTGGATTGACATTAGATGTAGATATCTGGATTGACATTAGATGTAGATATCTGGATTGACAACTCTGCATTATATCAATGATTCGCCTTTTGAAGCTTGTTATAAATTCACAAAGTTAATCATTATATTATAGTTTTTGAATTATCTGATTTGAACAAATGAAATTAAAATCACAAAGTCTGAAAAATTGGAAATAAAGTAATAAAGAATTGGAAAATGTTTTAGTAAAAGAAGAAACTGATCATATATATTGAACAATTTCCCCCTTTCCCAAAGTTTTCAAAAATTGTCTAATGTAAAATCATCCAATTTTGTCTTTACTAAAGATACAGATACAATATATATGTATTCTTGATTGTGGAAAGGCTGAGTCCCGGTTGCTCCAGGGGGTTGTGAGTTTGAATCCCAGCTCGCCAACTTTCTTTCTGACGTTTGACAAAACTCACTGTGACCTGCGTCATCTGTCTTTCATCAATAGGTTGTTTAACAGTCTATGTAGAAAAGCAGCCAGTTGCTTGGAAAGTATGCTGTGTGGTGTACTGGTTTGGGATAAACCAGGAAACGCATGAGTAGGTGAACTGGTCGCTGTGATATGACTGAAAAATTGTTGAAAACTGCGTAAAAACCTCAATCAATTAATTGATTGTGAAAAATAAACAATTAACTTGTATTACATCTGATGAACTGATCGGCTTTTTGAAAACATAGTGACAAAAGAAGAAATTGCACAAAATGTGCAATTTCTCCTTTTGCCACAATGTTTTCC
>JAUELF010261497.1:0-11320 GCA_031471495.1 Clinocardium nuttallii | reverse complement strand
TGGGTAAACAAACCAGTACTAGGCTAGAAAATGTGCCTTGCCCAAGGGCACTCCACCATGACTGTAGTGCCGCAACTTGGGATCGAACCCGGGACACCCGGTTTCGAAATCCCAGACTAAAGGCTAAGATAAGGAGGTGTAAAAAGGATCAAACAATGACTTCTTACTCAAATTCTATATAAACTCAGGAAATGCTACAGTTTCTTTCATTTTCATGCTACCATGCCTAGTAATCTAAATAAAGGAAGTAATTGGCACATTCATTCTTTTGAAGTACAAGCATTTGGACTTGAACTAAATTTATTTGCAGCAAAATCCAAGAAAATCTGGCCAAAATTGAAATTTTTGAGATAATGGCTCACAATTATTTATACGGTTCAGGCTGGCCAGAATAGCCAGACTGACAGCTTTTACGCCTGGGTAAAATAAATGTAAATTGATTAAAACAGCCAGAACTCAGAACACAAAGGCTATGATAATTTCATCAACAAATAATGCTCCTGTTATCATACTCCTGGCTTAACCATTTCCCTGATATAGACGCTTTCTGAAGCCTCTGCAGCAGACAGATTTTTGAAAACATAGTGACAAAAGAAAAAATTGCTCACAGACTACGCGAAAACCGTCAGTCCTCCAGTCCTGACTGACAAAAATTCATTCGAACTGACAAATTTTCAGGCAATCATTCGTTGAACAAAGAGGAAAATATATGAAAAATTAGCTTTAGGACTGACAGGTTTCAAAAGATTTTGTGTAGTCTGTGCTCAAGATTAGCAATTTCTCCTTTTGCCACAATGTTTTTCCACTTTTAGTCTGACATAGGTTATCCATTCAATTGAAGAGATTTTCTATTTTTTGACAAAATATTTTCGAAGTCGTCTGCTGCAGAATTTTTGTATGAGAGAAAGGGTTAATTAGTTCAAGCAATACTAATTAACTGATTTGCTGCACTAAAGTCATAGAATTTTCTGTAGTTGAAATAATGACTAGGTATTCAAGTTGACCACAAAGTGCACAAGTTGAATAAGTGCTTCAAAATTCTACCTCCTACTTAGGATTAGACTTTCTTTTCTATATACACATACTATGCATACCAGTACATCCTTCCTCATCTTTATTACTGTTGTACAATTTGGGGCAACTGTAATGGCAAGCTCTTACAAAGTATATACAGTTTTCAATTTTGAAAATGATAATAAATTGCTCGTCTTGCTACAATATTTTCAGCTCTATTTAACTATTCTTCTTTCATCCATTGATTTGTTTCTTTACTTTTTGCCAATATGCCTTCAAGATTTGTTGTATGTGCCAAATGGTTTAATAATCATTTCTCACATACAATCTATATAGATCTACAGCAGACAATTTTGAAAAAACCTAGGCATAAATATGGAATTTAATTTGTTTATAGAGCTGAAAAAGCAGAAATTGCTCATTTTCAACAATTTCTCCTTTTCCAAAATATGTCTGCAGGTGGGAAAGGGTTCAGAGCATGCCATACAAGGTTACAGTCTGTAGAATCCTGTCTACAATGGGTTACTGTAATTAATAGTTTGTTTTGACTCCTGCTTGTTTTACGCCTTTTGTCTTTTATGAGAGTCACTCTTTACCACCCAATATTGCATTTTCCTTCATACAACAAATCTACAAGAGCCGGCTTTGAAAACATATTGACAAAAATAAGGAAAATTGTCGATTATGAAAGTATACTTCTTTACTAGATTTGAAGCCAATAAATACAATTGTTGCAAAAGCAGAATTTGTTTGAAGTTTATGAAAAAATTCTTCTTTAGTCACATTGTTTTAACCCTTTCCCTCAAACAACAATTCTGCAGAATACGACTTTGAACATATTTTGTCAAAACATGGAAAATCTCTTTAAATGAATGGATGACCTATGACTAAAAGTGGAAAACATTGTGTGAAAAGGAGATTTTGTGCAATATCATCTTTTGTCAATATGTTTTCAAAAAGCTGTCTGCTGTAGAGGCGTCAATAAGCGTCTATATGGGGGAAAGGGTTAAACTATGTCAAGAAAAAGCGGTCCATTCATTGATCAATTTTAAGTCGTCTGCTTTTTTCAACTATTCGATAATTACTTTTTCATTAATAAAGATTTTTTCAATATTTTTTCCAAGGTCTTTTCAAAGTCTCTTGCCGCTCTTTTGTTGAATGTATTAAAATTTAATGTTTTTACACAAATGCAAAAAATAACATTTGTAGAAGATGTCTTTTGAAAAGAATTTTGTAAAAAGGAGACATTGCCTTTTCCCTGATAAGACTTTTTGAAAGGCCCTGATATCTTTTAAATCAGAGGACTCTTTTAATACCATATATCAAGTAATGGTTAATATTCTATTACAGTTGGACATGAATGAAGTATGGCAATCAATGACAGATCAAGATGGAGAACAGAGTGAAGAGCTGGCCTTCTGCAAACAGATCTACCAGATCATAGAGAAATGTGGAGAACTTGGTATCAAAATGTTTGATCTTCAGGTAACTGATCTTTTCTCTCATAAAAATTGATTATCAGCAATCTGAAACTTCACTTATTAGCAGTTTTCTCGTTTAACTATTTTATTCTCAGGTCAGATATTGTCATAGCCATGCATGTGTATGGCGTCTGTCAACTTCAACAATTTCTTTAAACAACCTATCTTTTGTATGATGGGTCTATTGCAGCCAAACTTTACAGGAATTGTGATCACCCTGTGTCTTGCATCTGTCAACTTCAACAATTTATTTAAACATTATCTCCTCTTTAACCACTGGGTCTATTTCAGCTAACTTTACAGGAATGTTTCTTTGGTGGCTCTCTTTATAACTGTTTTAAGAAGTAAATTCAATTCTTTACTCTGGTTGATGCATCATCAAAGGTGGGAAAATGACAAAAGTTTAAAATGTAATCACCTCGAAATTGCTGGTCTGATTTGAGGGTTATTTGGCATTTTTGTTCATAAAGTGACCCTTTTGCAAATAAGTTGAGCCATATTGATTGGTTGAAAAACATGGCCCCCAGATGTTATCAAATTGGTTGTAAAATGACAATACTTAAACAATTCTTATGCTCTGAACATCCTTTTCTAATTTCAAGATGATTTGACAGAAATGTTCCATAGGTGAAATATTCGAGCCATATTGATTGGTTAAAAAAATGGCCAATGAGAGAAAAGGTTAAAAATGGCTTTACGTCCAAATTCTTCTGCTCTGAATGTGCTTGTCTGATTTCAAGAAAGTTTGGAAGAAATGGTCCTCAGATGACTCTCTACAAAAGAAGTTCAAGCCATTTTTAATTGTTGGAGAAAACATAATTCAATGGCTGCATTAGAAAAGAAATAGAATTTCAAAAATGTTTAAAGTGTATGTCTATTTTCAAAATTATTTGGCAAAAACGTTTTTAAGGAGACCCCTTTACAAAGTATGTTCAAATTTATTTTCATATATTAATAATTCATAGCCCCTAAGGATAAGGACATGTTGCACTTATAAGGCAGATTCACTTAAAATGGGAAAGCATTAAGTTGCATTTAGCGATTAATTTAGGGTCCTGTTTTGATATTTTCTTAGACCGCCTCATTGGTGTAGTGGTAGAGCATCCACCTCGGGTACAGGAGGTCGGGGGTTTGATTCCCAGCCAGGTCATACCAAAGACTTTAAAAATTGGAGTAATAGCTGCCCTCCTTGGTGTTCAGGGTTGCTGGATAAGCATTTCAACTGACTGGCTTGTGTGAGAATAAATTGACCAGTAGTACTGGTTACTTACCCAAAAAATGCCATGATATAATTGAACAATTGTTGAAAGTGGCATTTTACACCAAACAATCAATTCAAGATCTTGCCTTAAAAGAGTGCATTCTCAGGCCTCTTGTTCTCAACTCTGTATTAGAAGTATTCTTCCAATTTGTCAAGTGTTTGTCCAGACTTTTATAGCTAAACAAAGACATTGACCTTTCTTTATAGCCCTTTTCCACATACAACAATTATTTTGCAGTAAATGACTTTAAAATCACCCCTGTAAAAATATGGAAAGTCTAGTGTTGTTATTCAGAAGACTTGAAGGAGAAAGGAGAAATTGCTCACTATGAGCAAATATCTATTTTTGCCGCGGAATCCGCTGTGGTCGAGTGGTTATTCGGTCATGGTGGAGTGCCCTTGGGCAAGGTACATTTTCTAGCCTAGTACTGGTTTGTTTACCCAGGAATCATGAATAATTAAATTTAATTGCGCGCTAAAAGACCTTAGCTGTTGATGCGCCATAAAACAATATACATTCATTCATTCATTCTATTTTTGCCGCAATGTTTTAAGAAGTCATCGGATGCAGTAAGAAATCATCTGTTTGCGGGAAAGGATTAAAATGTTTCATTAGATCATTGACATTTAGGATGAACTCGCTGTACCAAGAAATTTAATCTTCAGTTAAACTTTTTATCTTCCCACGCTTTCTTGTTACTGTACATTTCATCAGTGTTCTCATAATTGATAGGCAGAGGTTGGGTGTATCTGCAGAAAATAATTAATTGTTGGGTCATACCTTTAAAAATGGTATAAAGAGATGCATGCCCACCTAGGCGCTCAGGGTTGTGGTGTTAGCATTATACCATTGACTGGCTGGTGGCAGGATAAGTGGACCAGAAAGTACTGATGATTTACCCAGCAAATGCAGTGATATAATTGAAAATCTGTTGAAAGCAATCTACTACATTTTCCTGAGTGTTTATATACTTGTAAAATTGCTTTCTTGTTCTTACAGAAGATCTACTTCTAAAGATAGCATACATATTTTTTTATGACAACTATTGGCTGTAACACAGCCAGCATGTGTTATCCCTTTCTGACTTGTGACATATCTGTAGTCAAAGTCTATTTAGTTTAAACTTATTTATTTTACATTGATTGCGAAACAAGCTTTAAGCTTATATTAATCACGCTTGATGTCTGCTTCCTGGATACTTAACCAGTACTCGCGCCATTTGTGTGGAAAAATCCCAAAGGCAGAACAACTATAGTTTCTTGTTTTGTCCATAAAGAGGGAAATGTAGTATATTCAGTCATCCTGAATAGACTATACTTTATCATCTATGTTATCATTTGAGTCTTTGGTAAAATAATCCATTGTTTTATTTGAGCCTTAGTGCATGATTTTGCATTTATTGGTGTTGAAGGTCATTTGCCATTTATTTGCCCAAGCACAGGCCTTATATATATTTTCCTGTAGATTTTTGCTGTCTTCATTGGTGTTTATTACTTTATATATGTTAGTATCATCTGCAAAAAATTTAAGTGGACAGTTAATTGTATCTGGTAGGTCGTTTATAAATATTAAGAAGAGCACTGGAAGTACACTCCCTTGAGGCACGCCAATTGTTACTTTTCTCCAGTTTGATCTTGCCCCGTTGACAATTACTCTTTGTTGTCTGTCGTCTAAGAAGCTTTTTATCCATTTGTATATGTTTCCCTGGATTCCTAGGTTCCAGATTTTGGCTAATAGGCGTTTATGGGGTACTTTGTCAAATGCAGCTTTAAAGTCCAAGTATATTATATCAATGAAAGATGGTCATCTTGCCAAAAATGTGTGTGAGTCTTGGAGCTACGGATTCAAACACCTGGTTGGGCACAAACATCCATCCATATGGACTGCGATCAACTGCCTTAAGAAAGACAGCACAATCGTTGAAACCGAAAATCTCCAACATCAATATGGAAAACAGACAGCAAAAAGACAGGAAGAAAACTGTAAATCACCAAAAACAAATAAAAGAACTATGTACACAACTTGAAGAAGGAAAACTGTGAGTGAATGCCTTTGTGTTGTTGGACAGTGTATTAGACTTAGTAAATAGCTGTGCTAATGACAATGACCAGACTGTTCGTTGATTGCATATGTCTGAATGAACTACTTTGAAAGCAGTTTTGTTTGTAAATACATGTATATTCACTTTTCATTGTTTTATTATCATGATATATTTCCTACACTATATGTTACCATATAATACGTTGTGTGTGCTATATATTTACTCAGAGGTCCACAGGGAAGACTGGGTTTGCCGAACTGTGCAGCCTCTATAAATAAAGTCTTTATTATTATTATTGTTGTTATTATTACTCATTATTTTAATTTACAAGTAATAAATTTGACATTATTTTTTTCTGGTATATTTTTCTATGAAATCATTAATAAAAAGTAAATGTACTCAACACCTTTACTGTCTGTCACCTTATGACAAAAACCAGGATGGATCATTAATATGGGAACTTTTGTCCACCCTGTTAAAATAACAGTGGGATCTTTTGTCCGCCCTGTTAAAATGATATGGGAGCTTTTGTCCACCCTGTAAAAAATAGCATGGGATCTTTTGTCCCGTATTCACTCGTGTTAGATCCCGTGAATGCAGATATGTTAATAGAAGACATACACATAGTATATAATTGGTTTTAAATAGCCTAAAATAACAACACAACTATAAAAGAGAGTTTTTTATTTTTTATTTTGTGAAATGTCTATAATTTAAGAACATGTTGTGTCTGTCCTGGGATTACATATGTGCACCATGATACAATGTTCTGTCAAAATTCTTCACGAACTAATAAATCTTCACAGTAATTAATACTATCGGACTGTGCATAAAGTCTAAAATGACGTCACAGCTTGGTACACATTATCGTGATTGTTTGGAAGGAAAAGCTTGACATGGTAAATCACACAACACTTTGACCATGTATATCTCCCGTTTTAATTTAATTACTGAAATATGGACTGGACAGTCTGCTTTATTGGAATCTAACCCCTTTATATGAGAATGTTTTACTAATTTTCATTTTCTTTTCATGTCTCATTTCATATGTGAAATTTCTATTATTTTTTATTTTTATTTTCATGTCCCCTTAACCCTTTCTCAAAAACATATACATCTGCATCAGGCGTCCTCGAAAACATCTAGGCAAAATCATGCAGATGTTCCATAATTGAAAGTATAATAACTGATTTTTGTGTAGGGGATTGTCTGTAGGGGATTTTGTCTGTAGGGGATATTGTCTGTAGGGGATTTTGTCCATTTTCTTAAAAATGTACCAAGGGGATTTTGACCGCCCACCTAAAATTCGTCTAAACATGTGCTTAAAGGCTTTGAATTTTCTAAGAGTCCTTCGTGACTTGTCACCATTGTGGCATAAGGAGGAAGTGCTCGTTTTGAACCGTTTTCTCCATTTGTCACAATGTTTACAAACGTCGTCTGTTTGATACTCATGTACGTCAACGAGCGTCTATATGTGCTGAACGGCTAATAATTTTCTTAGTTCCTTCTGTGACTTGTCACCATTGTGACAAAAGGAGGATGCTCGTATTGAAAAATGTCTCCGTTTGTCACAGAATTTTCAAATATCGCTTCATATGCGTCAAATTTAAATGGTATGCCAAGGTGTGATTACAGTGTAGCGCTAGGTCTTTGATAGCAAAATTATGTGTCTGTGAAGGGTTAATACCTCGAATGGTTGTCGTGATTAAATATCCGATGCAGTGAATATACAACAAATATTAGCGACATAATTTATTGAATGCCCCTCGTAAATTGGTGCTTTTAGAGATTCTTAGCCCTGGTACATTTAAAATTGAAAGTTCTACCGTGGACGCGTTAATACTATGTACGTGAAAAAGAGTTATTTTTTTTAACTGAAAAACGTATAAAATGTTAACCCTTTCCTTCATGTTGACGCATTTTCATGCCTCTGCTACTGACAACTTTTGAAATAAGTGTGGCTAAAGGGGAATTATTTTCATTAATTATGGTTTGATTTTTTAGATTTCCCATATTTTTGCTGTGACGTTTACAAGTCATCAGCTACAGATTTGTTGGGTGTTGTAAAGGGTTAATGAGGTTGGTAATACTGATTGCATTTGAATATGAAAGTATAGTTGTTTGCAACAGGTTAATAGTTTAAAATACTGTTTTTGACATATAACCCTGATACTTTTGAAACTGAAAGATGTGGGTCGTGTGTATCAGGAGACATAAGTTACATGTATTTTATTTAGCATTTACAAGAAATACAACAAATCTGAAGAACATGACTTTGAAAACATGAAGACATCTACAATTATATATTAAACGTCTTCTATTCGATTGGCCAAACATGGATAGGCATCGACAAAAATACAATAGATACATGATGGTATTTATAGATACATGATGGTATTTATGTGATCACATAGTGATACATGATGGTATTTATGTGATCACATAGTGCACTATTTTATATATTGGAACCCAGTAAAAACATTCTTTCTTGACAACATGTATATAAATATATTCTCTATAGTTGTTATGACCAAAGGAGCGAAATTGGTAGGTAATTTTAACCATTTCATATTGTGATTGAGTTGTCTGAAAATTAGATATATTTCTTTGGTGTAAAATTAAATCTACTGCGCTGGTCAGAGGTTTGATCCTTTCCAACATACAACAAATATGCTGCAAATTACTTCAAAAACATTTTGGCTCAAATATGAAAAACGTCAACAAAGGAGCGTTTGATTGTTTAATAGTTAAAACAGTGTAGCTAAAGCATGCATAGTAATTTCTCCTATTGCCACAGTGATTTCAAAACTCGCCGGCTGAAGATACGTCAAAATGCGTCTGTAAGTGAGAAAAGGTTTAAATCTACATTTTGTTTATGACACTTTGACACACAATTGCTGCCGTACCCACACACCCCACGTCGAGCCACTGAAACGAAACACCTGCAGCGAAAACTGTGCAAGTTTCAGCAAGGTAACCCTTTCCCATAGCATCATTAGGCTCACCAGGTCCCCAATCTGGAAAGATAACAGAGCTTGGAGAACTGTTTGCATATTAGTCTATTAATAGTTTTCGCAAATAATTGTGTAGCTCAACTGGCTGAAAAGCCAGTCGAAGCTGTGTTAACTTTACAGAGAGTATGTTCATATTTGAGGCGTCCTGCGAGAAAACCAACATTATGGCATCTGCGTAATGTATCAACACAGATCAGCCTGCACAGTCCCGCGAGAAAACCAACATTATGGCATCTGCGTAATGTATCAACACAGATCAGCCTGTGCATATATACAGTCTGAATAGATCTACTACACTGCTCTTACATTATTTACACAAGCTTTTAATAGGTTTAGCATAATGACAACCTGTATATATTTACAAATATCTGTAATTAAAGGCCACTTACCACATTATGCATGAAGAAACAAGCCATAACAATCAAAATTGAATAAAAAAAAACCATCAAACGAAGTTCTATTGAATTTTTTTTAAATGCGGTCTTCTGCCACCTTTTTGTATCAAAGCCTTTTCTATGAACTGAAATGGTCTTCATACAAGCCCGTTCAGTGGTAATACTATTTCCACAGCCTTTGAGCACCTAGGAGCAAAGCCACTTCTACAATATGTATGGTCTTTAGTACGACTACTATGAACATCAAACCCGGAACTCCTGCTCTACTAGAAGTTGATGCTCAAATCTCAACAGTTACGAGTTTGATCAAAGTAGGGGTGATTTGAGAAAATTAATCTCATCTTTTCAAAACATGCTTAAATTGTCCTAAAAGTATTCATTTGTCAGACAGGACTTCACAGCTTAAAGTCAAATAATTCTATTTTTATGTCATTTTTCTATTAAGACTACCCAAATGCATGAGTCAGTTTTGAAGAAAAAACATGGAAAACAAGTAATTGCTTAAAATAAAATATGTTTACATAGTTTAACTTCTAACTTTATTATGTCTTAGGTCAATTTCACATTGGGCTTAAACCAAAAATCTGACCTTCGACATTCCAGCCAGGATGAGAAATCTACCTCTATTACAATGACTACATTCTAGCTACAAAACGAAATGTTTCTCATGATGAATCTTACAACCAAATGGACAGTTCAGAGGATAAGGGGGAGAAAACTGGTCTTTTTTCCAACAATATCTCCGTTATTACTCTCACAAACCTTAGTTGGGTGAACTCAAAAGAAATGTCTCATCGAGTTCTTTTGAGTACCAACAACATAGGGTTGGATCTTCGTATAAGCATTTTAGAACATATAAAATACCCCTTATCTAGAGCTCCGAGTGATGTAGTCTTACCTCAAAACTGGTGTGTCGCCTCCTTCACTGGTTACTTGCTGCACCAATCTTTTTTCTGCTGCAAGTGCACGCTAAAATAACAAATGGTGAACAATTAAAAGAATGCAGGAAAAGCATACTTATTATCATATGCAATCAAAATAAAATATCAACAGTAATAATCAAGAGGGCTATGAACAATAAACAACTGACCATCAGATAACGGACCTTTAGATATATGAGTGTGGGAGACAGTGGCACAGAGGTAGAGCGTCGGCCTCTTGTGTCAAAGGTCCCGGGTTCGAGTCCTGTGATGAGCATTTTGGATTTTTCAACACAAACGGCGCGAGTACTAGTTAAGTATCCAGGAAGCAGACATCGAGCGTGGTTGATATAAGCTTAAATCTTGTTTCTCAATCGATGTAAAATAAATAAGTTTAAAAAAAAAATGTTTGACTTAGCTTATTGTGCTTAGGGTGATTTGGCTTGTTATCAAATTTGTCCAGCCATCATGCCCATAACCATGCTCATTTAGTTAAGTGAATTTCAGATTAAAACTGTTTCATTTAGAGAGCTGATACAACTCATTTAGCCATTTTTTTTCTAATTTGATTATTGAATTAGACCCAGATATTAAGTGTACAAACATGTTGAACAAGTTTCGTGAAGATCAGATGAAAAATGTTTGACTTAGAGAGTGGACAAAGAGTGGATGCCTGCCCAGCTGCCGCAGGTGTTCTCATATTACAGATTATCTACCACTTTTTGTAGTCCATTCATGTACAGTAGGAGAGGTTTTATATGTTAATAAATGCTTAAATTGCATCATTAATCTTTGCTGTGGGTACTCAAAAGAATCATCTAACTGAAACAATTCTTGTGATTCCCCACAACAGAGCTTTTAATTGAGTTAAATAACCCTTTCCCACATATAGACGCTTTCTGACGCCTTTGCAGCAGACGACTTTTGATAACAATGTGACAAAAGAAGAAATTGCTCAAAACGAGCAAATTCTACTTTTGCAACAACGTTTTCAACTTTTTTCATTAATATTACATGTACATTCATTTATGTGGATTTTCTATGGTTTGGCTTAGATGTTTCCAAAGTCGTCTGCTGCAGATTTGTTGTATGTGGGGGAAGGTTAAGTGTGGCACAAAGAATAGTGACATTCTTTATTATTATACCTCACATGATTTTCCCTATATAAAATTCCCATACCGCATCGGTTAACA
>JAUELF010261486.1:0-11321 GCA_031471495.1 Clinocardium nuttallii | reverse complement strand
AAATTGCTCGTTTTGAGCAATTTCTTCTTTTGTCACTTTGTTTTCAAAAAGCCGTCTGCTGCAGAGGCGTCAGAAAGTGTTCGACCGCAAACAAGTAATTTCTACCTGAAAGTGCATTTTTTGTAAGACAAACGACACTGACGGCAATTAACAAGCGTACGTGTTTCACCTTACTGCCTGTGCAATATTTTAAACTGTCATTTACGATGTTTGAAATAAGTCATCGTGTGACTGCAATTACATTCTCAAACACGAAATCACTTCACTGCTTGGGTTTGGGCATTTGTTTTATTCTCTACTAGCACCTTTATATCGCTCTTGATTAATTGATTGATTTGGGTTAACGCCGTTTTCAACAATTTCTCAGTCATATCACGGCGGCCAATTCACCTAATCACGTGTTTCCTAGCTTTCTCACACCAGTACATCGGAACATTTTTGGCCGAGCTGGAGTTCGGACTCACAACCACTGAATCGACAGCCCACGTCGCTACCGACTGAACAACCTGGTTGTTGCTACTGAAGAACAAGATTAGGCTGTACATACTTATATTTCAATCTAGATATGCATCCTCCGCCGTTACATAATGCAACAATACACGAAATGACTCGTTAACTGAAGGAACACAACCTGATCAAAGCTACTTAACGCTTTCCCGAATACTAAAAATCTGAAGTAAACGACCTTGAAGAAATCTCGCGAGCACTACTGAAGAACGAGAGTGGGCTGTACACACATATATTTTAATCTAGATCTGCATAATGATGAATATATATAACGGGTTTTACCCAGGTCTATAGCTGATGAGATGGAATGTTATATGCAAGTCTTAAAATGTTCAACGTTCTAACATCTTCATTCGCAGGTGTACTCGTGGAAGGCGAAAAAATCGTTCTCGTTGGCGGATGGCTTCAATTTAGAGACATAGAATTCTTCGAACCAGAAGGCACAAAACAAATCAAACCACCTCTCGGGGAAGGGCGTATTTGTTTAACGAACTTACGGATGATCATATTGTGTGCGGAAATGTCGTCAGGTAAATGTAGATGCAGTTTAACCTGTGTATAAAGACCTTCATTTGGAATACTTCAATATGGTCTTTGATCACCGGTGGTCTTTATTTGCACGGTCAATTATGCAAAGGATTGAGTAATTGAGATTCTTAAAGAATTGTTGATGTATATATGGAATTGCAATTCACAGGCGGTCTTTAGCACAGGTTTGACTGAACTCAAAAAGTTGCATCGCTTGGAAGTCCCATCTATAAATAAATGTGAACGTTTAAGCATTTTTTGGAAACATTTGTAAGACCTCTATCATTAGGTTAGTTATTATATTAGATTTATTAGTAATAATGTTTAGAAATATCCATCATCGAGACATTAAACAACACTGTCTGTTGCCTTGTTTGAATGGTGTTTTACGCCGCTTTCAACAGTATTTCAGTTTTATCACGACCAGTTCTTCTGGAATTGTTTTTATACTGACACCGATGTATCAGCCGTAATCCTTTCCCCCACAGTCCTGAGCGCAAAGGATCCATTATTACTCTTTTGAAAGTAGTTGAGGATCGAACCTAATTCCAGGGGGTGGAGGTCTCTAAGCACTTCGTCAGGAAGACATTCCATAGTTTGTTCAATACACAAGAAAGTGTTTTCATATACAATGTAGATCAGTATTTCATTCAAGCTAACAATAGTTTTATTTCTGATGACAGTATGATGTAGTTTGTGTTTACCTTTTTGTAACAACTAGTCTACATTGCGTCCATATACAATTTGGATAACAGCAGTATCTACACAGATTTTTGAAAATGCCAGCTGAGGATGCACATACAGTAGTTTTAGCCAGAGACAATTTATATCCCTTTGTTATATATCTATTGCTACAGCTGGAAAATGTAATAATGAAGACTGTTATATGTTGGGATATTCTAATAACGTATTGTTGGCCTACCCTTCATATATTTAACCTTCGAATCACGATATCTGTCCTTAAATGTAAGACAATGGTGCAGCGGTAGAGCGTCGGCCTCTCGGACCTAATGTCCCGGGTTCGAACCCCGCGACAAGCGGCTTCTGCCTTTGGGAGTTTCCACACAAACGGCGCGAGTTCTGGTTAAGTCTCCAGGATTAATATAAGCTGAAAGCTTGTTTCGCAATCGATGTAATATAAATAAGTTAACATTAATTATAAGGGCTATCCATGTTAATATCGAGGTATTAACAACTGTAATTATCCTCTATCGAAGGCAGATGGACTATTAGTCTGGCGCCGTCCGTCCGTCCGTTCGTCCGTTCGTCCGCATGTTGCCATATCTAAAGCATGGTTACAGGGATTTGAAACTAAATGCATTATGGAAATGTTGCCGACCACATAGCAAGTTTCACTAAAATTGACTCAGGAACGAAAGAGTTATGTCCCTTTGAAAGTATTATTGTATATGTACTGTATATCATATTTTATATTACGTTTACTTTGTGAACTCTCTGGAGACCACATTTCCTCATCAAATTTTCATCAGAATATTCGTAATCATCAAATGTGTGTCGGGTTCAACTGGGTCGCATAGGGTCAAAACCTTCGGCACGAGGTCCAATTTTAGAAAAGGTTTACGATGGAACAGTTTTTCATCCAATCATCCGAAATATCATTTGAACATTGATCTAAATTAAATTTTGTTTTGAGGTAGGTCGCATTAGGTTAAACACTAGGTCACAATGTCAAATGTAAAAACAAAAAATACAACTATTGTGAAAACGTTATAGAACATTTTCAGCCAATATTCATGTAACAGCATAATCAGGCATTCATCTTAATCGATATCATTCTTGTCCGAAAGTACTGGCCCGAATTGAAAATAATCTGGCGCACAAATGTTCCTTGGCTGACCCTCCACCAAGATTGTTGAAGTTATTTTTACCAGTTTAAAAGTATGGCCACCAGAGTCGGGCTCGCTTTCCTTCTATGTATAGAGTGAGAATATTGAGAACTATGTAGGTTCTATTAAATCAGGTGATCGATCTAGGACCATCATGGTCCTCGTGTATATACATTTATATATGTCAATATTTCACTAACGGTATACGGATAGTGGATTGATCTTGTTTCAATGTAAAACGTATTTTATCAATTGTAATGTAACAGTTGAACTTAATCCCTTTCCCACATACGGCAAATCTGCAGCAGATAACTTTGAAAGTATCTAGGCTAATATATGGAAAATAAATGGAATTCCAATTATAAAAAAGGGTTGAAAACATTGTGTCAAAAGGATAAATTGCTTGTTAAGAGCAAATTATTTTTTCAAACAGTGGTCTGCTTCGGGAATCATCTTTAAGTTGGAATGAGTTACAAATAAGAGAGTTGGAAAATCTACAAACTCCTAAATGGTAGTTAAATGTGCATATATTCGGGTACCAGACCAAATCACATTTATTTTTACCTTTCCATTTTTCAGACGCAAGAATATCGGAATTTGGAAAACCAGATAAAAAACGAAAAGGAGGCTACAAGTTATCGGTGTCCAAAGTTAACAACGTTTATTTCCAGAACATTCCCATTGACTGTTTCGAAAGTGTTGAGTTAAGCTCGACCGTTGGTGTCATGGCGGAAAGCAAATTAACGGAAAGGCAGCCATCTTGTTGCTCACTATTTTCCTGCGTAGGGGTAAGTAGACACGTGAGAGTAAAAATACATTTTGTGACGTGACAAATTTGAAAGCTTGACGTAAACTGCCATATATATTTATGAAGTTTATCCGACCCCTCGAGGCTTTTTCAGCCGTTCCGCGATACAAAAACAGCATTATGGACTCTGTGTAGTATATAGATCAGCCTGCGCAAGCTAATCCGGGCCGACACATTCCGACTCATGGGGATATAGGTATAGAGTAATGATTTCTGAAACAGAAAATCCACAGGAGGCGAAAATTCTATGTATGTTAGCCTGCGCGGCATGCTTAGGCGGATCTGGGTCGACACTTAACGTAGAGTCCACAATGGTGGTTTCAGAAATTAGTTCCTATTAATTTATGTAATGCGTTTCCTGGAGCTTATTTACAACCTGAAAGAACAATTTCTAACATATGGTGTGGACATTGTGGACATCTTTGGGTAGTATTATTTACGTGCGGAGGAAACATGCATCTATTTGCAAAAACATATATCCTTGTAAACTCACTTTCAATTATATATTTGGAATGCAGTCAGCTAGAGACACGCAACTATTTAAGATAAAAGACAAGTTAACCTTTCGGGCTTTTTGAGAATATTTAAAATGTCCAGCCTCGAATAAGGTACTATAATTAGACCTTTTTCGGTCTAAAGGCAAAAGGGAAAATGGGTGAACAAATTACAGATGTCCAGTGAATTCGCTAATTACCTTCTAAAGGTGGATTTTAACTAATTATGTAATGATAAATGACGAAGAATACTTTGGTCTTTAACTGTTCATTTATCATAAACATACTTTGATGTATATCGCGTGCACTTTCTTTATGTTTCAGGTAGGTCGATGCGGCTATACATGGGACGCTACTCCACCTTTACCAATGAACGTTGTTAAAAGGTTTATCCGTCTTGGAGTTTACCTGCCCCCTTGGAGAACCCCAGCAATCCTCGTCATTAATCTCCACCCTAAACTGTCGCTCACCACGGCACGAGACTTCGTGGTCCAGTTACAAAACCACGTGCCACAGATGAAATACCACGTGGGCCATGGCCATGGGGCAACAGTATTGTAAATTATGTAGAATAGAAATTATTTATTCGCTCATTGTAAATGAAATTACGAGAATATGCATTATTGTAACATGTCATTGTTTCATTAATATTAAATGCCTGAAAGTCCGGTTAAGGTTCAGAATCTTAATTTGGATATAACGTCACGCGACTCTTATTGTGGATATTGCTAAGAAATGAACTCCATGCTCCAAATAAGACTTCTGATGGAATGTGCACCGACCACTCAGATACTTGAGCACAGATTAAACTTTTTGAGTTTTGGAGTCGGTTGTTTAGAATTGATTACGACTCTCAGTTGGGCTTAAACCCTTTTCCGCAAGCAGACGCATTCAAACGCCTAAGAAGCAGAGGACTTTTGAAAAAAATGGGACAAAAGGAGAAGTGTCTCACACTGATCAATTTCTTCTTTTTCCACACTGTTTTCAACTTGATTCAATAAGTGTTCTTTCAATATGTTTGACAAATTACGTTAAATGTCAGCTGCTGCAGATTTGCTGTATGTGGGAAAGGGATAGACTCCGTTGTTAACGTAGTGGCGAACATATTAGATCATATGCCAAATCCAACGTTATCTACCTGTAACCTTGGAAGTCAATCTACCAAACCAAAGTACTGCTACTGCACCTCTGGTACAAACCATTATGAGGCGCGAGCCATCAGTTGCTTCTCTCAACGCAAGGCGGATATGTTGGCGACACGGAAGCGCGGCCAAACGATGGTAGCTTTACCTAGAAGGGGTGATAAGTTTGCGGCACGGAAGCGCAGCTAGACAAGAGTAGCTATAACCATCAATGATGATATGATGGTGGCACGAACGCGTGGCCAAACGATGGTAGCAATACGCAGCAAGGATTATTTGATGGCGGCACGGAAGCGCGGTCAGACATGGTAGCTATAACCATCACTGATGATAAGATTGTGGCACGAATACGCGGCCAAACGATGGTAGCAATTCCCATCAATGCGGCGGTACGGAAGCATTGTCAAACGATGGTAGCTAAAACCATCAAGGATGATTTGATGGCCGAACGAAAGCGCGGCCAAACGATGGTAGCTATACCCAGCAATTTGGATATGATGGCGGCACGGAAGCGAGGTCAAACGATGGAAGCTATATACCCAGATTCTCTGTATTTGTGTTGTGCTCACAGGTCTTAACCCTTTCAGTCGGAAAGACAGTTGGCCGGGCTGGGGTTCGAACTCACAAACCATTCATTGACAGTCCGCGTCGCTACCGACTGCATTTACATTTTCGTTTTTAGAAGTTTCCATAATTTTTCTCAGACGTTTTTAAAGTCGTCTGATTCAGATGTATCTATGTGGGAAAGCGTTTAGCACACGAAAATAAAAACATGCCTGTGAATCCATAATTGTTATATCCAAGTACACAATGTATTTCTATTATTTAGTTTTTCGAAACCCTCTGTGACAAATTGACGAACAGTGTAGAGTCAGAACTAACTGCGCGGGTTGATCTGGGACCTTATCTGTCGCACAAGTTATGTTGTGGTTGATTTAACCCACAGTAACTTTTCACATGGAAGTTCAATGTAAGTATTTGACGTTGTATTTGAAAAGAGCTCAAACCTTTAGAAGTAGCCTATTCAGCTGTAAAAGCATATTGTCTGCACATGTTTTTTTACCTCATGCCGATCTTAATCTAAAATTTCGCAATTTTCATTTTTGACGTCTTTGCAAACAAAAAAATACACGCGTTATATTCATTGCTCAATGTCCACAACTTAAACTGAAAAAAGACGAACTTAACTATTTATAATATTGAAGAAAAGCGGTTTTTAAATGGCTCTCGAGTTCGGAGAATAAAATGGGGAAATAACCACAAAATGAGTTAGAGTGTAGTTAACCCTTTCCCACATACAGAGCCTTTCTGCAGGAGCCGATTAGGCATTTTCTCCTTTTGCCACTGTTTGCAACTTTATTCAATACTTGTTCTTTTATTTGTAGGGTTTCCATATCGTTACTAGATGTTTTCCAAGTCGTCTGCTGCAGATCTGTTGTATCAGGGAAATGTTAATCAACAAGCATTCGGTTGTGGATCTATTGGACTTTTTGCATGAATGATTAACCCTTTCCCTCATACGACAACTCTGCAGCAGGCGACTTTGAATCTATTTTGTCAAAATATGGAAAAACTCTGAAATTGAATGTAAAACCTATGACTAAAAGTGGATAACATTGTGGCCAAAAGTGAAATTGCTCATGTTTTCAAAAGCCGTCTTCTGCTATTGCGTCAAAATGCGTCGACAGGTTGGAAAGGGTTAACACCGTTGTATGGTTTGCATGTATGTATCCTTGTTCATTATGCTCTAGACACTTGCTACAGGAAATTACAATTAAAAAATCGCTTTTAATGGTCAGTGTTATTTTATTGTTTTTCCTATTACCAACTGACGTGTAGAACGATAAACTGCCACGAATTTCATCCGTAACCATTGGTCAATGGTAGGAGGTGATACATATACTAATACACATCTTCAGATCCCTTTCTAACCGATGTCAAACTATGAAAGGACCAAATCCATAAACTTTCACAAAGACGGGAACCCTGGTTCCATGGTGATAAGGACAGGGCATCTGTACTTCGCACAGTCGAATAAACCCTGACGCATTTGAAGCAGATGACTTGTGGTAAAATTGTGGCAAAAAGCCCACAAGATGGCCATGACAGCCCTGGGTCGCTCACTGGAGTTATGCAATGTGAAACGTCATGGAAACCAAAATATTTTATTAGTACATTGAAGTAATCTCTAAAAGGGTCATCCAAGGAACATATTTCTACAAAATTGTATGAAAAAAAGGCAATAGACTTTCGGAGGAGAAGACTTTTAAAGTTGTCAATATATGCATAACATGTTAAACAGTCCCGCCCCTTGGCAGGAATCTGATCATCTGAGGATCAACCTATGTTTTTTCTACAAAACTGTTTGTCACGGCGTGATAATTTCGGAGGGGTTAATTTGAAAGTTTTCACTTTAGACCAATATACATGGCTTGAAGGAATCTGACAAAAGGTCACCTATGGAATATTCCGACAGAGTTAATTTGTAATCAGCAAAATACTTCTGGAGGAGAAGATTTTTCAAGTTTTTACTATAGCCATATACGGCAAAACAGCCCCGCCCCTGGCGGCCGTGTTTTTCGCCCAATCAACATGGCTTGTAGGACTTTGATAGTGTCACCAAAAGGAACATTTCTACAAAACGATTTGAAAAATTGGCCAACCAGTTTGGGTGGAAATACTGTGTTTTTCCCGCTGGATACAGAGATGTTGGTGGTCGGCGCACAACAATGAGTTACTAATATTCATTAATTGCATTTCAATTTTGATATAAATCCCCTATTTTGACCAGATCTTTTTAAATGCGTCTGCTGCAGAATTATTGTATGTGGGAATGGGTTAAAATTCTGGGAGTGGGGTTTTGTTCACATGCTAGGGAAATAGCCCCCGTATCTAAGATGGGACGTATTTTGTCTTCAAAATTTACGGAAACAAACTGCTCTCAAACTATCATATGAGGTAAAACAAATACAACACTGCTTCCAGAGAAATGAAAGTTTGGCTTCTGGTTTCACGCAGTTTACAACAGTACTTCAGTTATATCATTGCAACAGTACACTTACCAACGATTCGTGAGCGACGAACCATTCCTATTCTAGGAAATATGCCATGACCAATGACATTCAACCAAGACCACCGAGTGCAGAATTGAACCCAGGAGTTTGGTTTTATATCCCTCACAGTTGTAGTGGATCCAGTGAGAAAAGAATGGTCGGTATTTACTTGCAAAAGTCTATTAATAGACAAACTGACTCGAGTATCACGAATCTCATGTATCCGAGATAGTGTTTTAAGCTGCGGCCTCGCAATGCATCAAAAACAAACCAACATTTAATCGTTGAAAACTACCCGGGTCTCATGCATCATCTAACATTTGTTTGTGATGCAGAAACAGAATTTGGCAATCGAGTGTTCCGGACAGAACAAATCAATGTTTTTGATTGGGTTAAATACTGCATCTAATTTGCATATCGGATATATGCGAGTCTGTCATTGATTTTGGAATTACTAGAAATTAGGGTTATAACACAAAGTCCATTTAAGTTTGGATCTTTAATAAGTGCTCACAAAAAACAACTGGAAATAACTGACTGTCCTGTCCTATTTTATCCCTCAATTCTGGATAGACAATAATATAATAATGTGTGATTTCTATATTCATGTATAATAGAGTATAGTGTGTATGTGTATTCAGAATACCACTGTGAAAGGTAGCAATTATGATTAAGTAACGTTATTCTGATTAAGTTATAACCTGAAATACTAGTTTGGACAGCCCGGGAAAATTGCTCATCGTGACTCGTACTTCATGTCTCTCATAAATCGTGTAGCAATGTCGTTCACAACTTTATATTCTTCTCTTTTTGTTTTAGAGTGTCTATAACTCTGTATCAGATATTCATAGAAAAATACAGTGGGTAGGAATAAATTGACCAATTGATCATTTTCTTCTTTTCCCAAAATGTTTCTAACTGAATCAAACAACAAATTTTCCAGAAATCTCCTTTTTTTCTTCATGCGTTTACACAGTACACACCTGAATATGACATCACAATTAAATCAGTAAATAATGCTTATATTGTTGATTGGTTGGAGTTGAACCCCGTTTTAAACAATTTTTCAGTAATATCACAGTGACCAGTTCATCTATTCACAAGTATACCAGTACTCTACACAACAGACTAAAATCAAAGAATTTATCACATCTGTATCAAACACATGACACCTAAAGTTTATTTTAAGACAAACACTGTCAAAAGCCATTTTTTACAACGTAAGTTTAATTAAAGCCAAACACTGTCAAAAGCCATATTTCTTTACTGTCTATAACGCATGGCAATAGTGATTTTTTTTTAGTTCAGAGTTATAGCACATTTTCCCCCAAATAAAGGAGACAATAATCTAAATTCTTAAAGTACATGTAATACACATTCCTTCTTTTCCCTGAATCTTTAAACCGTACATTTCACTGTAATGAATGAACATAGTAATGATGAACACAAAAATATTGTGACAATTTTCCATTGAAGGACTAGAAATATGTACAATAAACATATTTTCATATATATAAATGTATTTCATTTTTTAATCCTTTGAATAATGCTGCAAATAATGAGCAGTTTCTGCTTTTGCTACAATGTGTTTAACTATATTCTATAAAGTCAATAACAATTTGTGTTGCATGTAGGAAAAGAGCATTTACAATTACAGATGACTCCCCAACCCATCCCCAAACTGTCTTCTGAAATTCACATTAATGGTAAGATAAATTCTGACACATAGAAAGTTTATTTTACACTTTGATTTATTTATCTGAAAGATCTTTGATCAGAGAATAAACAAACCCCATTTGATGGTAAAGAATATTTGTAGATTATGTTTTTATCTTGATTTATACTCTTTAAACTTGTAGAAAGTGTTAGGATAAAGACATTTGAACTTGAACAAAAACAAAAGTAAATGCCCTAGGCTCTGGCACACACAGAAGCAAAACTTTCACACTCGTATCAAATACCAAATTAACATAATTTACACAAAACTACACCTGTAATTCTCAAACCCCAATATGTACAAGAATACACAAGCCATGCTCCAGAAAAAACTCATATTATGACAAATGCACTTAATGATATGCCAGCGTATTAAAGCTTCTTAGCCTAGCAGTGCTTTCTTTACCCTGAGATCATGAATTAAGCAAACGGTCACCGTGATCTAACTGAAATGTTGTTGAAAATTAAAATAAAACAAAAGACAACTCAATGTGAACAATATTTCTTTAGTTACATAATTTGATTGTTTGCCTGGTGTTTTATGTTGCATTCAACGGTATTTCAATCATATCATTGCGCTTCCTGGATTAATTGCCAGTTTACTGGTAAACTTGTCATGAAATCAGCCTAAACTTATTTAGAAGATTCTTGAAACCTTCTTTTATTAATTGGCTTATAAACGGCAAATCAAGACCCAACTGTAGATCTCTTAAATCTTAATCCTTTCCCGTGTGTAGAAGCATTTTGATGCATCTGCAGCAGACGACTTTTGAAAACATTATGACAAAGGGAGAAATTGCTCAAAACGAGCAATTTCTCCCTTTGCCACAATGTTTTCAACTTTTTTAAGTAAGTATATCTTCCATTTGTAGAGATTTTCCGGATCTTGAGTATATGTTTTCAAAGTCATCTGAAATCTGGTAGGAAATTTCCCATAGTTGGTTCCTGTAGAGCATGACTTTTATGTTATATACTTTGTTGAATTAAAATTGTAACAAACTATTTCATGCAGCGAGACATGTTCCTAACCTTCTCCCACATACAGGCGCTTCCAAACGCCTCTAAAGCAGACGACTTTTGAAAACATTGTGGCAAAAGGAGAAATTGGTCATAATGAGTAGAGTAGGGATGGCAACGAACAATCGAATATTTTATAATCGAAATGTTATTGTACCAGTATTCCGATAAACCCAATTTCAGATTCGGCTAAAAATATTCAAATATAT
>JAUELF010261475.1:0-11321 GCA_031471495.1 Clinocardium nuttallii | reverse complement strand
GAACCCTTTCCCACATAGGACAAATCTGCAGCAGACAACTGCATAGCAAAGATATAGAAAATGTCTATTAATGAAAGTGAAATTATTGAATAGAGTTGGAAACATTGTGGCAAAAACGAAAAAAGTGCTCATTTTGAGCAATTTCTCCTTTTTTACAATGTTTTCTGAAGTCATATGCTGCAGAGGTGTCAGAAAGCCTTGGTTAGGTCTACTCTTATCTCTTTCCCACCTCCAGACGCAATAGCAGCATACAACTTTTTAAAACATTATGGTCATAGGTGACATTAATCATGAGCAATTTCTCCTTTGGCCACAATGTTTTCAATTTTATTCAACAATCTTTTATTGAGATTTATCAGTTTTTTGTCACTATGTTTTCAAAGTTGTCTGCTGCAAATTTGTTGTATGTGGGAAAGGGTTATCTCACCTGTCTTGGCATATAGACCCATTTTTCTGTCAAGCTTTCACTTATTTGTCATAATTATGATTCTGTATCAAGAATTAACTTCAAACTTGCATCAATGATACACTGTAGAGACATATAAATACAGAGCTGGTAATCACCGCAAAATCTCACATTCTATCACGGGTACAGCAAGAGTCTCACGGATCACAATCCTTGTCCTGCACGCGTTCATAGGAAAACAGCAGTAAACTTAGATGATAATGGTATGACGACTACTATATAAAAATGTAATCAAAGTCTTATTTGGGCCATCTATATATATTTATATTTCTTTGAAATTGTGATAAAATAAAGCTGGAAAATATAGTAAGGTCCGCTTATGGATAATGCATAATGAATGAGCAACTATCATTTTTTCCATGGACGTTACAGCTAAAAAATGTCTAAAACCACAAACAGAGCAAAGCTGAAATCACAGCATTTAATGAGAAGTAAGAATAAAGAGATATTGAAGTTACTCTACACAACCCTAATCAGCCGGTGGTATTATGACGCAGACACTCCCATATAAGTTAGTTACATGACTAACATATCTTGCCATATCCGCGAGATTTTACCGAGATTTGTTCTTTGTGAAGCTCAAGTATCCTATCTCTGTATTTAAATGTTTCTGTACACAGTGATAAAGAAAAAGAAACAATACAAGGAAGATAATTCTAAAGCACCTATCTATAAAGTTATTCCCCCTTTTTCCCTAGCATTTTCCCATTTATTTTCCAATGTATCTTCTTGAAACTTGGTTTGCATTATATATTGTCACCAAAAATAGTATTTCTCTCTTGATCAATTTGAGAGTTATTTCCTCTTGTCCTTATTTCTTGTCTAAATGTACTGTGTCTTGCATACATATTTCCAAGAACAACATACTTAGCTACCCTGTTTAATTTTGATTGCGAAATAAAATATTAAACAAAAACATGTATAAACACAATTGAATCTAGAAGCTCCTTTTTAGGGAAAAGTCAAGGTTAGTTATTGTGATAGATCTTTGTCTGGCGTCCAACGTACATCTTCTCCTCAGTGACCTGGTTGGTTTATTGGGATTCACAGAAAGCATCCTCTAAATTCATTTAATTCTTTTTTATCCATGCGGGAAAGTGGTTTCTATAGCCACCGAAAGATTATTTAATAAAAAAAATCCTTCATGCCATGTTGATTGCTAAAAAAACATGGCTGCCAGTGGGCAGGGCTGTTTAGCCTAATATGGCTATAGCGAAAAATCTTCTCCGAAGGTCACTGGTAGATTTCAAAATAGTTTTGTAGAAGTGTTCCTTAGGTGACCCTCTATCAAATTCCTTCAAGCCATGTTGGTTGGTTAAAAAACATCAACACAAGGGGTCAGGAATCCTTTACTTAATACTTTAAAAAATCTCCTGAAGGTATGGAGCCAATTTCCAAAATTCTTTGTAGAAATGTTCCATGGTGACCCTCTATCAGATACCTACCAGCCATGTTGATTGATAAAAAAAACATGGCAACTAGGGCGTAGACTGTTTTGCCATTTATGGGTATAGTGAAATTAAAAAAAATCTTCTTTCAAATCATTTTGTAGAAATGTATTAGATTCTTTCAAGCCATGTTGATTAGTTTTAAACCATATGGCTGCCAGGGAGCAGGGCTGTTTGAATTACATGGCAATAATGAGCTATGTTTTGCCTTATAACAGTTGAGCAATACTGGTCCTCTTGGGTCTCTTGTTTTGTATTGTAGCAGTGAAGCTATACTGGCCCTCTTGGGTCTCTTGTTTTGTATTGTAGCAGTGAAGCTATACTGGTCCTCTTGCGTCTCTTGTTTTGTATTGTGTCAGTGAAGCTATACTGGTCCTCTTAGGCCTCTTGTTTTGTATTGTAGCAGTGAAGCAATACTGGCCCTCTTAGGTCTCTTGTTTTGTATTGTAGCAGTGAATCTATACTGGTCCTATTAGGCCTCTTGTTTTGTATTGTGTCAGTGAAGCTATACTGACCCTCTTATGCCTCTTGTTGTGTATTGTAGCAGTGAAGCTATACTGGTCCTCTTAGGCCTCTTGTTTTGTATTGTAGCAGTGAAGCTATACTGGTCCTCTTAGGCCTCTTGTTTTGTATTGTAGCAGTGAAGCTATACTGGCCCTCTTAGGCCTCTTGTTTTGTATTGTAGCAGTGAAGCTATACTGACCCTCTTAGGCCTCTTGTTTTGTATTGTAGCAGTGAAGCTATACTGGTCCTCTTAGGTCTCTTGTTTTGTATTGTAGCAGTGAAGCTATACTGACCATCTTAGGCCTCTTGTTGTGTATTGTAGCAGTGAAGCTATACAGTGGTCCTCTTAGGTCTCTTGTTTTGTATTGTAGCAGTGAAGCTATACTGGTCCTCTTGGGTCTCTTGTTTTGTATTGTAGCAGTGAAGCTATACTGACCCTCTTAGGTCTCTTGTTTTGTATTGTAGCAGTGAAGCTATACTGGCCCTCTTATGCCTCTTGTTTTGTATTGTGTCAGTGAAGCTATACTGGCCCTCTTAGGCCTCTTGTTTTATGTTACCTGATAACAAAGAGAGTTATTGTGGTTTGCCTGACAAATCCTATTGCATTATTTAGGTGAGTGATCCCTAGCCATTTATGGCTCTCTTGTTTTTAATATACAAATCAAAATGGCAATCAAGGTAGGTTATTATTGTAGTTCTTTGAACTAGGTATTCTGCAAGGTATACTATGTATTAATTTCAAACCTGATATGCATATATACACGAAGACAGGCCTCTGGAAAACCGAATATTTGCCGGTCTGGACCGATTTAAACTCTCCGTACTGATTTCAATCTTAAAACTTGTAAAATAAAATCGGTCCAGATATTTTCATAAATCTCAGTTACACCTACGCTACATGTCTCCTTGTAAACATAAAATACATTGTCTTTGAAATACCTATTTCTGAACATCTGCCTTTGTCACTTAAATAACTGGCCAATTTTAAAACTATTATGTAGAAATATTCCTTTTTAAACCTTCGCACAGATGCCTTCAAAGCCATGTTGATTGGTAACAAAAAAATGCCGCAAGGAGATTGGACTGTTTGCCTTATATATATTAGCTTAATTGAAAACTTAAAAATTCTTTGTCTCCAAAACTGTTTGGTTGATTTTCAAATAATTGTGTAGAAATGTTCCTTTGGTGACCCTTTTTAGAGATTATTTCAAGCAATATTGATTGGCTGAAAAACATGGCCTTTTAAGATGGGCTGATGTGCCTAAAATTGCTATAGTGATTTAAGCTTTGCCTAATGGCAGTTTAGCGATACTCACCCTCTTGGGCCTCTTATTAAATGATTTTTTTTTTGTACTGAAGTCTTTCTCAGGATGATTATTTCTTTGTAAGCATACAAACTATTCAAGTAGAAATATAGACATATAGACTAAATCTAATAAAAAAGTTCAGACACTTATGAATTTCTTGTTGTAGTTACTTTAAATATGTGCTTATTTTTTTTATCTCTTCCCCTATATCGGTTTTTGCTCAATATCTCTAGAACCAATTTTAAACTGGGTCAAAGGTAACAGGCTGTAAATGTTTCTGCTCAAAATCTCATGATCCATTTTATCTAGAAACTTCAATTTCAAAAGATTTTTGAACTCTATGAGTACATGACCACTATTGTTACTGGCTTCACTTGGTCAAAGGACAAGGTGACAGGAGCTGTAAATGTCAAATCAGTTCCGCTCAATATCTCAGCAACCCTTTGACCCAGAGTCTTCAGACTTCTCAAGACGATTGGATTCCGTTACTAGATGACCCCTACTGCTTTGGGGCACATCAGATCAAAGGTCAAGGTCACATGGGATGTTAAGTTCAAATCGGTTTCTGCTGAATATCTCAAAGAGTCATTAAACTTCACAGGATGATTAACCTCCGTGCACAAGATGACCGTTATAATGATTGTGCAATGGGGGAGGGTCTTTTTAGCTTTTCTGTTTTATTTGGAGGAAAAAAAAGTCGAGTATTGAGATCCCCTTGGTGTTGTCAGCTCAAAACTTTAACCTTACCTCATAACTAAAAATTGTTTTCAATATTTTCAAATGAAACTTGGTACACATGTTCCTAGAAACAATTATTCATGTCTATACTAAGTTACATAACTTTTGCTTAAATAATTATTCAGTAATGCCCCCTTTTTTGCCTTAGATAAAGCAGACGAGCGTTGGCGGTCTTGGTTCATAAAAGCATCTTCTTGTTCTTCTAAGTCATATATTCTTTTTCATTTTTTATCAAGGATGAAGAACTCATTAACGCCATGTATTTGGAAGATTTAATGAGGACAAGTAGCATGGTTTGTAGATAATATCAGTACATACTGTAAATCAGGTATTGTCCTAGCAGATAAATAATATCAGTACATACTGTAAATCAGGTATTGTCCTAGCAACACCAATCCGAGCAGCTAGTGAAGTCAAGACTCTTGTGATATCTTAAACACTTTCCCCACATACAGATGCTTTCTGAAATCTTTGCAGCAAACAACTTTTGAAAACATTGTAGCAAAAAAAGTAAATTGTTCTAGCAACAGCAATAGGAGCAGCTGGTAAAGTCAAGGCTCTTACGACATTGTTAACCCTTTCCCACATACAGATGCTTTCCAACATCTCTGCAGCAGACAACTTTTGAAAATATTGAAAAAGAGAAATTGCCCATTCATGTTTTGACTATATTTTTCAACTATTATACTTTCAATTATAGAGATGTATAATAGTTATGTCTAGATGATTTCAGGAATCCGCTGTGGTTGAGTGGTTAGCGTCGGGGATTTGAAACCAGGTGTCCCGGGTTCGATCCCCAGTCGTGGCACTAGGATCATGGTGGAGTGTCCTCGGGCAAGGCACATTTTCTACTCTACTACTGGTTTGTTTATCCAGGGATCATGAATAAGTGAACTGTTGCCATGATATAACTGAAATAAATAAATGTTGAAAGCGGCGCAAAACCCCAACAAAACAAAAAAATCTAGATGATTTCAAATTTGTCTACTGCTGATTTGTTGTACTCAAAAATTATTTGTTGAAATATAAGACATCTTTACCCATCTCTTACTTACAGATGAATTTTGACACATTTGTTAAGATATAAGATATCTTCACCCTTTCTCACTAACAGATGAATTTTGACACATTTGAAGCAAATGCCTTTTGAAAACATGATGGCAAAAACATGCTGCAAATGAGTCTGCAAGTGTAAAAGGGTTTAGACTTCTTATTTTTAACCCTTTCCCTCATGTAGATGCTTGCTGATGCCTCTGCAGCAGACGGCTTTTTGAAAACATAGTGACAAAAAAAGAAATTGCATAAAAAGTGCAATTTCTCCTTTTGCCACAATATTTTCCACTTTTTGGCATAGGTTATCCATTCAATTATAGAGATTTTCTACGTTTTGACAAAATACGTTCAAAGTCGTCTGCTGCAGAAAAGTCGTATGAGGGAAAGGGTTAATAACTTAATTAGTTCTCGTTGAGAAGCTGGGAGAAGCGTGCGATTAGTACCAGCTGCTTCAGATAAGCTGATCCGGGTCGATACTTTACGCAGAGTCCACAATGGCTCATATAATTCACGACAAAAGCCCATCCATTGGGAAAGATATAAGCTTTCGTTTGTGAACAGCGAAGACACAGGAAGCAAATACGCCTGTACAATCGGACCATTATCTACACTATTTAAATAGTTTTGTTTACAGATTCTTACAAGACTTGGTAGATTGGTCGGTGATCTGAACCGACACTGTACATAAATGACAAATTGAATCTGTTCACACAGACGGGCTCAACATGATTTATTGTTTGGTGTGTTACGCCACTTTCAACACGTTTACAGTTATATCACCGCGTTTCCTGGGCTATTTACCAGTACTATTGGTCTATTTTGCCTAACACGAGCCAATTAGTCATATGCAAACACCGCAACTCTTAGCGCCCAGGAGGGAAAGCTATTACTTCCACTTTAAAATCTTTGGTATGACCCGGTCGGGGATCGAACCACGACCTACCGCTCCCGAGGCAGATGCAACATGCTTAAAAGATCGATGTATATCTGTGTAACCTTTCTGGATATTTCCACAGTCTTCATTCGAGAAAATGTATCTATATATCGTCTCGAGAGAGCCGACAGTTTAATTCCGGTTTGTTAAGTTAAGAATCAATTCTATCGGGACAATTTATACGTCTTTTGAAGATGCGAAGATGGGCAGTAAAAGCTATTATGTGACAAAATAATTGGTTTCGGAAGTTGTAAAGTTATCAAAATGTGACTGTCTAATCGTTCGGGGGAATTTTTCAAAGGAATCTCATCAATAAAACAAATAGCGTCTTTCAAATGAAACTATTCAATTTGATGTAAAATTTCACTTTGAATATAGTAACTTTACTTCACTGGTCCCTAAAGAAGAGAACCAATTAATTCCTGTTAGAAGAAAACCTGCATATCTCTATGACCTTGACCCTAAACAATGCGACTTGAAAATACATTCACATCTATCGTTATGAACAACTAATAACTTCATTTGCGAACAAGGTTGACCTTAATAGTAATGCTTCTTCACCGGCGCATACATACGCAGGTACGCCAATACGGGCTCTTTGCCAGAAAAGGTAAATAAATACATTTAATACTTAAACGAATGATTTCGTCAAAGACTATCAATAAATCCGCTTGTGGAAATAACTAGTTTGTTTGCGCAAATAAACCACTTGAGTTCACCATATGTGATGTAGGAGTTTCCCTACGGAATATGCCCGGACCCTTTAAGTCACCTGTGTGTCTACTCGAGCTTCACCCAGATACACCCCTGCTGCGTGTAGAGTTATATTAGTCTGTAGTGTTGGCTTGTCATTTATCAATATTAGATTACTGTGTGGGTTCCATAGTGGTTCAGATCGTTGTTTTGCTAGAAGATTGTTATAGTAATTAATATGAGGCTAACACATGCACTGCTATACGTGATTATTTGTATACACAAAGTACTATCTGAATACACAAAGTACTTCAGACAACATTTTCCCCATATGTCTGACTACCTACACACATTGACTATGGTATGCTAAAATTTAACTATGCATTTTCAAATTGCAATTGTTATGAATATTTTCACAATATTTTAGCGGTATCCTTCACGAATATCAACGTTTGAGAAAAGAAATATAATATACCTATTATGTATTTCTTTGTATATCACACGTGTAATATGACATAACCGAATCAATATTTTTGTATTTTGAATGTTTACAAAATGGCTGAGAACGTGTATCCGGTAAACACAAAGGTCACGATAGATGGACGAGGTTACTTTACGGTCATAGAAATGGTGTGATCAGTTAACAGTTGATTAAGTATCACATGTTGGCACTATTTTCTGACAGTGAAAAAACGATTTTATTTTTGTCTTTCGTCATGTGATAAGACGAATCTGGCATTCGTTGTCATTTATTAAAGTTTAATTAAACTCGTCCAAGAAATGTGATATTAAGCTCACCAGAGGCTCGCTTCATAACATTTTTCTTGACCTCGTTTAATAAAACTTTATATGAAATGACTCATGTCAGATCCTATATATAGTATAAGTCACTTATAAATTTATAGAATTTGGCCGAGTACATGAAACTCATTCTGTTTTAATGATTATCTGAGTACTGTGGATGAACTAAAGTTGAGCTTACTTCCAGTCAAGATGTTGATATAAAGGAATATATTTAAATTTTAAATATATGTAATTAAGTAAGTAAGTAAACTGTTTATTATTGTGACATGTGTTAACAATTTACAATATACATTCATAATTTAACAATAATTATTTGTTATAGTACACCCGACCCCATGGGCCTATAAGTCCCCAAAGAATATACGTTACATAATATGTATCATACAAATATACATGAATTATATACGAAATATCGTATGTATATATGTATGTTTGTAGGTTAAAAACATTTTAAGTTAGTCAAAATTATTTTTGAACAACCCTCGTGTATGAATAAACCCATCATAATTTGTTTCTATTTTCGTTACGTCTGGTAACACTTCCAATGCACGTCTGTATCACTTATTTCAGCACTCTGTAAGAAAACAATCACTTCTTGTTAAAAGAGACAAATAGTCTGATTATTGCATGTGGTTATTTGTGGGGAGTATCCATTTAGTCTAGGAGATGTCGAATACACTGATTCTCTTTGTGTTATAGTAAACAGTAGATAAACGCTCCGACGCACGCAGCTATAAATCTCTCAGGAAAAGTGTTTTTCCTCCTGCCAAAATTCACAAAGTCGACTATTCCATGTTGGAAAATGGACCACTACATTATTCGTCCAACAAGAAATTTTGTAGTTTATGTCTAAGTGGCAAACACTGCAGATTTCAGGAGAGAAAGATCGTTACGAGCTGTCACTCCTGAATGTGCACTGTTTGCAAAAGGCTTTAATTGCTTTTGGCAGCAAATGCGAAACACCCCAAGCACTATGGCATGTGCTAGCCGATTCAATCTATCAAATTACTACTTTTGACTAGCATTCGCCGATTATTCGGTCTCTTATGACAATCTGAATTGACCCCTTAGTATTGCTTGCTCATCGGGAACTGATCTCTATATCACATGCTTTTATTATGTCCAGTATATGCCAATCTAAGACAAGAGCTTTTCCCACAGGCATGGTTACGTAGACCTATCTGTGATAAAAAAAATTACGACATTATGTCAAATAAAGACAACAACAATATATATCGCCTTTCAAAACTTATACATAAAACGTTCCTACTTAGACAAACCCTATAAATGATAAATTGTAAATGTCGTATTACTGCTATTACATTAGTTATATAGTCTCAGTTACATGTATCATTGTCTGTATGTTAAACTCTTCTATGTGCTTATTTATTACTGTATTTACTAAATATATTTGTTTGCTTTCCAATTATTTTCATGTTGTAAATTATATGTGTATGTATGTGAATATCACTCCTTATGTTACAAATATACTATATTATCTTATCTTATCAAAGAAATTATTATCCAAGAAAATTCATTTTTTCGGCTGAATCGGCCAAGGTTTATGCTTTAACGCAAAACATAGGTCTTCGCAAAAGAAAAAAAAAGAAAAGCATCACTGTGTTAGGTTTTACTTTGTCAAATGTTCATAGAAATGATCAAACATATTATTTATACATTACTCTCAGACGTTTTAGGCAACCAGATTGACTAGATCTAAACATGTTTGCACGCGACACAAAATTTACCCTTTTATTGTTTGGCCTCTGAAGCTCTTTTAGACACTTTCTTCATTATTTGTCAAGCAATTTGACTGTATCCTACCCCGTAAAGTACGCTAGAGCGCTTCAATATTTGAAGCTGACACAAAATTGACATTGAATACTTTCCTGCCAAAGCACTTCTTTACCAGAACAGATTCTTTGATAAAAAAGAGTAATTCAACTTATTATGGTGAATTTTTTTTCTCATGACAGGTGATTGAACAAACAAAAACCCAAATTGATTAGCCAAATAAACGTTGTCATCGTATTTAATTACTAATATATTTTCAAATGACGATCAAATGATCCGAATTTGCTAAAAAAAGTTTGTTTTACTCCTCATATTACATTGTTTGTTTTGCTTTAATTGGTCAATACATGTATGATACAAATTAGTCTGTACCACACAGGCCATAAGAAACCCCAGCTTATGACAGAAATGATGTTTACGAGTTAATAGTAATGTGACACAGGTACATTATTATTTTAATCAATGATATATTAGCAAATGGTTATTTTCTTTTTAATTTTTACGATACTGGTACCTGTGTAAATAACAACATATTGACAAAAAGAATAATGAGTGAAACTGGATATTAAGAACAGTTAACTGTTAGACTTGACTCAGTCCATTTCTTTGCTAAATATATTAGAATATGATTCAAATATATCAATTATATAAGAATACTAGGAGCTAAAGAATTGATTCTTCACTCGTTCCTTTTAATGTCTTTATTATTTAACTGTCATAAAAAATCACATATGAACCACCCCGCGAAAACAACAAAACATTGTGGACACTGCGTAAAGTATCGACCCGGATCTGCCTAAGCATGCCGCGCAGGCTAACCCGGAAAGACACGTTTCGCCTCCTGTTGATTTTCTGTTTCAGGAATCATTACCACATACCTCTAGCTCCATGAAAAGGAATGTGTCGGTCCGGATTAGCCTAAGCAGACTGCACATGCTTATCTAGGTCGATACAAGACGTAGAGTCCATAATGTTGGTTTTCTCGTTGGGTGGCTCATATATTGATCTCCCTTTTTCTGAACTATAACTTCAAATCAAAGGTCACAATTATCACTCAGGGAAATTTAGTTTTACTTTTAAAAATGGCAACATTATAGACTCTTTGTAATTTATCGACCTAGATCAGCATGCACAGTCAGCGTAGGCTAATCCGGACCGACACATTCCGTCTCAGGGCGATAGAGGTATAGAGTAATGATTATTGAAACAGAAAATCCACAGGAGTCGAACAGTGTCTGTCCGAGTTAGCCTGAGCGGCATGCTTAGGTGAAATGAGATCGGTCGATGCATTATCGAAAGTCCATAATGTTGGTTTTCTCGTGGCACGGCACATATATAGTGTGTATGAATGTAAGGAGGCTAGATCCATCATGGCCCTCATGTTTTTTAAATCTGGATCAAGACCAGGTTCGACAATTTGATAATTAAAGAGTTTTATTACATTTCTATCCATCAAAGATAAGGATATATCGGTGAAAGAAAATTCACAATCGTTGATTTATTGTTGATTTATTGTTATTACACCGGTGTAATAACAATACTTATTATTGTTATTTTCACACCACAATTGCGCATGCGTG
>JAUELF010261465.1:0-11321 GCA_031471495.1 Clinocardium nuttallii | reverse complement strand
TATTAGTTTCAACCCGGTATCAAAGTAGCACGAGCATGATCATTATTAATCGTGTCCCTACATCACTGATGGAACTATATATATATATATTTGACGGTTTAACGGAAGTGAATAAATTGGTTTTGCCGAAATATCCAACCGACTGTTCAAAACTATATAAATTTTGTTTCGTTGTTGTTGTTTTTGTTAGCATTGTGGCGATTGTCAAATCAATCGCAACAAAAATCACGTCGATTTTTCCTTTGAATTGCAATTCGAACTTACTTAATTTTATTTTTATGTTCAAATGTTCAAAAAGCTGTCTTATTTTGTGTAGAATTCATTTAATAATGTTAAATAATCCATGTATATATAAGACTAATGAAAGTCGGGAATGCAAGTGTGTTAAAAAATAAATTAATGCAGTCTTTTCCGGAGACATTGATGCATTGCATTGCAACTTTCTCTTGTTATATACATTGAAGAGTTCGAAACTAAGCGTGGTATACAAATTCAAAGTACTGAAAGTACTGAATGCGGGGAGGGGGATGAAGCAAACATTGGAGCGTTTAATTAACTAGATGCATGGGGCAACATGTATAGTTCAGTATTTGACAGAGCATTTATACATATTTATGAGCTCTTAGTGAGGTTGAACATTGACAGCCATGTGTTTTAAATTTAATACACATTATCATTCAAGTGAACATTTATACCTGTTGTGTAAAAATACAACAAACGCTATGACTAGGGGTTTTCTCAAACAATAAAGAGTTTCAATATAAATTTACATTTTGTCGTTTTTGCACAAGCAAATTGTTATACTTTTATATATAATTAAGTTACTTTCTGTTATATTGTATATGTAAATAATATTTGCAATACCCTAAACTAAAACAAAACTTGTTCATTTTTTAAACAAATGAATGGTTTTTTATCCATCCCTGTCGCGTGATAACACAGCTTCATTGCAGGGATTTTCTTAAAGGATTTTTGAGCTAACCGCTGTCAAGCTACTAGTTTTCCATATATTAAAAGAAACATTTAAGATCCTTATGTCTAACTTAAATTTCTAAATTATGTATACAACTTCACAGATTAAAACTTAACATTATGTGCGTTTACTTTGTATAATGTGCATACTGTTTAGCTTGTTGTGAACGTATTTAACTGATCCCTGGACAATCAAGAAAAAATGTCCATTTTGAAAAAACAGAGGGCAGCACAAAAAAGTTACACTTCCTGGAAGCTGCACATGACACTATACGGAGGTATTCAGATCCCCCGCATAAAAATGACAACATCAACATCCTTTTGTGTTAATAAGTTTAGGTAAACTATTATTTGATTCTTCTTGTAATCGCGTTTGTGCGAATAAATATATTTGTAGGTTGTATTTATAAAGATCTATGATAGACTCTAGCCTGTTTGTATCAGAATATTGATACAACCTCGCTTATAGTATGATCAGTATACTTGTTAACTTTTATAATCAAAACGGTAAAATGAAATTGTCTCAGATATATAACCCAACATAGTGAGAAAATACCCGAAGAAGACTACCATAATTTGATATTAAAAGTTGTCATGAAAAAAAAAAAAAAATAATAATAATATGTATATAAAGAGACAAGATTTCACAATACATACGTATTCGAGTAATCAAGTTAAGACGGAATATATGTGTGATTTACAATTACAGGCTTATCAATCAAAACAACCTCAATAAGACGAACCGAGCTGTGACGTCATAACAGTCGATAATCATAGACAGGTAGTACAAACAACTGTGGAGACTTTGCCAGTTCGTAAAGTATTTTGACAATATAATGTATCATGGTGCAGCTATTTGAACCTATGATAGACACTAATTAAATGTCCTTTTAGCAGACAATTCCCGAACTAAAATACATGTATATATGAAACTCAAATTTTAATCCCAACCATTCAAACATCAAAGTAGTATTGATACTCTGATTGATACAGTCTGGTGTTGTGAGGAACGGGGGTATTGACTAAAACAGCCAAAAGCCACCTTTCTAACAATTATTTCTTCTATGTTCTAACTTCGATATTTGTCAATATGATGTTTTCATAGTTGTTAGCTAAATATTTACTTACGCGGGAAAGGTTACACATACTGCAGTTTATTAATTTTGAAAAACATTTTTCAGATAATTGAACGTCCGATCACTATATGTTGTATATTTGTATGATACAAATAATGTAACGTATATTCTTTGGCGACTTAAAGGCCCATGGGGCCGGGTGTACTATAACAAGTAGTTATTGTTAAATTATGAATGTATATTATAAATTGATAACACATGTAACAATAATAAACAATTTACTTACTTACTATATATAACGTTTTCATGTCCTGTCTTATGGTTAATTAGTTCCAACATGATACTATATTTGTCATTATACAAGTATTGCATAATTTGTTAGACGTATATCTTTAATCGATTTCATTCGCTGTCGTTTGTCTTCTTCATTCAAATAAAAACTGAAGCGTTTATTAAAAGAACGCTCCTGTTTCTACCAAGTTATTTCACTCCCTCTCAAAACACAACAAATTATTCTTACAATTTGAAATCATCATTATACAAGCCAATTTTGGTAAAATAGCTCTCAGGTTTATGTTACATGACACTAGTGTTTGTATGTGCGTATATGTACTATGTACTTTAAGTCATTCAATTAACCTGATGTTTAATTTCAGACAATGGACCATAACATTCTCTTGGTAAGACACGGGCTTCAGTGATTGCTAACGAGATTTTTCATATTCTGTAATATTGTAGTCACGAAGTAAACACAGGAAAAGACATGCTTAGATTTTACTTAAGTAGTATGCTGGATTTGCATTTTGTTTCATGCCCGTGGACCTCCCTAGATATGGCCTACGCAATTATTTCAGTCAAGCTACGCCCCTGGCATTGTTTTGTTTTCCGCAATTGGGGCTTATGTTAAATAAAAACGCGATAGCAAGGGCAGTTCACACAAAGTTTATCCGTTCAATGACGTACCCAGGTATACGCGTTCACATTCTGGTGATTTTCTATAACTAAAATGTGTTTCGAAGAGTCAAAACCACATCTTTTTGACAAAGGATGCCGCCGTGGCCGAGTGGTTACCGTTGGGATGTTGGAACCGGGCGTCCTTTGTGGTAACGGGTCAACTCGGCCTCTAACCAACTCGCCCTCCAGGCCCGTTTGGCATTTAATAACCAAAGAAAACTAATAAAATCGATTTTATATTGCGGTTTTCTATCTTTATTTTACGATATTAAGACATGATAGTAAACTGAAATCAACATCTTAATGATAAAAAAGAGAGGACAATGCAAAATTATAAAAGATCGGTGTGTTTGTTATCAGTATTGAGTCAATGATATAAAACAACGAACAATCTAAGTTTTCAATGGCTCTAGTGGCTCTAAGCAGTGGCTCTAGACATTTTATAATTAATATACATGTAGTAAAGTTGACCAATTTCCTGAAATTGAGTCAAAGGGGAAAAAGAAAAGAACACACACATACTAATAAAGTTTGGATTTAGCAAGGAACAGTCAACACTATATTAGTGTCCCTGATTTAGGGTAGAAAAGTATGAAGTGTATTAATAATAACATAAGTATACAATATTCTTATCAACAACAACACACGAGATCAATGCAAATGACGTTTTATAATAAGTGTTAGTCACCATCATTTAGACATTCGCTTACTCGTGTTATCATCTCAGTTTATCTTATTTATTTGGAAACCGATCTTGAAAATAACAATCAAATGTTGAATTTAATGAATAATAGCGAAGAAATCAAGGAAATTAAACGTTTTGATTGGTTCATAGTTATGTTGGCGATCCCACGAGAGGCACTAATAAGGTGAAGTTTTAAAATGAAATGTTCTGCATACAAACCTTTTATTGTTTACCTTAAGAAATAAATTTCAGTGAAAAAAATCAGTAAAAACGTAAGAAATATAATATTTAAGAGCAAAATATGATAAGATAAGATTTCAGTTATTTATCGTCAATTGAAACTTATAGACCCCTTGGGAGCCTATCGTAATATCCAGTCATGTAACGTATTCTCGGTATTGTTCCATTTCTTAGTGCTTTCTCATATTGATCGACGTTTATCTTTTATAAAGATATTTCTTGTTTTACCTGAATTGACCTATATTTGAACATGGACTAGATATCCTCAAGTCAAACATTCTGACAAACTTTCAACTTGTTCAACGTAAAAAATGCGTCCTCCGGAATCAAAGTTTAACAATATTTTCTAAATATGACCCATATTCATCTTGCCTAGATATGATTAAGTCGAACATTCTTACCAAATGTGAAGCTGGTTAGGCAAGAAATGCGGCTTCTACATTGTTAACAAGATATTCCTTCAATTTCGCCTAGTGACCTAGATTTTGAGCAGACATGACCAATATTCAAACTTTGTCTCCATGTCATCAAGACAAACATTCTGATCAAGTTTCAGCATGCTCAAGTTAAAATGCAGCATCCAGAGTGTTAACAAGATTACCTTTCAAGTTGGCGTAGTGACCTAGTTTCTGACCCAATATGACCATTAGTCTAACTTGACAAAAATATCATTCAGACAAAATTTCAAACTGCTTAAGCAAAAAATGCTAGAGTGTTTACAAGATGTTCCTTCAAGTTGGCCTAGTGACCTAGTTTTTGACCAGGTATGGCCCATATTCGAACTTGGTCTAGATATTCTGACCTTATTTTAAACTGCTGAAGCAGAAAATGCGGCGGCATGTAAAGATTTAACAAGATTTATTTCATTTTGGTCTAGTGACCTAGATTTTGAACAGTCATGACCATTATTCGAACTTTGCCCTCGTACATATCATAAAAACAAACATTCCTATACAGCTTCATCATGCTCAGGTTAAAAATGCAGCATCCATAGTGTTAACTTGATTTTCCTTCAATTTGGCCTAGTGACCTAGTTTTTGACGAAATATGACCCATATTCGAACTTGACCTAGATCATTCTTACGAGTTTGTCGTTAATACCTCTACAGCGCTTGCGCTCGGTTCGCCCGGCTGAGAAAGATGTTGGCATGTGCACTGTGTGTTAACTTGTTTCCTTCTGTGAAGAGCGCGACTGGATAATCTGATGAATGATGCGATGAGTCGGCTTTTATAACCTGCGGGCCACAGTGGGTGGTCGGCCAGAGGCCAGCCTGTCCCCGGTCAATGACTGCCCGATTTCCGACCGGGCTCTGAGCAGCGTCTGGAATGTCTGGGTAGTCCAAAATTTGGCCCGGCACTCGCCCGATATGTGTGATGCCTGGCTTAACAAACCTTAGGTTGGAATAATAAATTCAGGCGGATGCAAAATTGATATGGACAATAAACAAAAACGTAAGAAAGTCAATAAGAAGATTATTTTAAGTGTGCGAAAAGGACAACCACCAGCATCAATGGGCCGCGTCAGTATATCCAGGTACACGAACGATCGTTCTACACAGAAAACGGAATTATATAATGCAACATAAAATATGGCATTAAAAAAAAAATACAAAGTGTATATATAAAATTTAAGATGTATTTTAACTCTGTGTCTGTATATAAAAATAGGTATTAACTTTAGTAATTATCTATAAAGTGTGAAGGAATGCTGGGAACACTTACATGTAGATGATGTGACATAAGGACTAAATGTTATCATGAATTAAAGGAAGCAGATGCAGTTCAGAACATTTAAATATTAATAACCTGTGCAAACAGACAGGATCTAAAACTGTTATCAATAAACGGGTTTAAATCGGCTCTCACTAGATCAATTAGATATAAAAACATAATAGATGCTGAAATATTAACAGATATTAACTTAAGGTATCACAAGCTTTGGAAGGAGAAGGGGGAGTCTATTCTCCTTCCAGTTTAGAAGAGGTATGATAACAAAAACGAGAGTATGTAAACACAAAATACAAAGTAATTTTAACAAGTTTAAAAAAATTATTATCAAAATTGAGCATTTATGAAATTTAAAAAAATATAGTTCACATGTTTCGTCAACACATATTATATATTTTAAGTTAGGAAATACAACATAATTTTATAAATAGGTGAAAACATCCCCCGATACTTTTTTCTGAGCTTTGATGAATCAGGTCGTGTCAGGGCCGTAAACCAAACTATTAAAAAGCGTTGCCAAGGAAGTGGTGGAAATGTTATTGAATACCCATTACATGTGTCTAAAATGGTGGTTGCCCCCTATTCGATTACGCAACCCATTGTGAAAACATGAAACCTATTCAATAACAATAATGGGATTCGCATTTGCATATTTTGCAAACTTTCGACTCTAGCTCAGCTACCCGGGGTCGGAGGTCAATCACTTAAAACACTTTTTGTAGCTCTTGGATAGCAATCGAATACTACCAGTGCAGCGCTAGAGGCTATTGGAGTATAAAACGACTGTAAAAATATATAAAGAATCATTTTCTTTCTAAATATTTCGAAGTATCTAAAACCGAAGTTTCAGCTCTCCACATTCAAAGCTGTAGGAGAAGATAGAACAATAGTTTGGAGTTTTAAAAAGCGGTTGTTTGCTAGCTGCATAGCAACGGGTGGGTCCTCAGCAACGAATCTTAAACGCGCGCACCCTGAGACCCTATGTCACATGCTCATCAAGTATCATCGGAATCGGTCAGTCAGTTTGGACTGTGGTGCGTCCTTAAAAAACACCTGGACAGACACACACACAGACATACCCCCCCCACACACACAAGAGGGAAAAGTCTGACAATAAGGGAAACCTAGCGAATCCAAACAAGACGGTAGTCGACGTTGGATTTACATTGGTGATTTTCGCCTTTGCATATAAAAGTCATGGTTCCTGTACACTGCTCTTCCTCTCATTGTGCTTTTCCATTGTATGGAATTTTATTAGATTACATCTCGTAGTTTTAAAGTTATTCTATGCACAAGAAAAGTAAGAAATGGCTATAACTCTGTAAATGGGTAAAATAGAGTTATAGTTATTGTACACTGCACTTCCTCTGAACGTGTTGTATCATCGTATGACGTTTTATCAAATTCCGTCTTGTGGCTTCAAAATAATTATACACACAAGAAAAAGTAAGAAGGGGCATTAACTCTGTAATTAGCTAAATTAGAGTAATGGTTCTTGTACATTGCACTTTCTCTCATTGTGCTTTACCATTTTATGAAGTTTTATCAGATTCTATCTCGTAGTTAATAAGTTATTCTCATGACAAGAAAAAGTAACAAAGGGCAATCAATCTGTAATAAGTTTTAAAAAAGTGTTATGGTTCCTGTTCACTGCACTTTCTCTCAATGTGCTGTATCCTCGTATGAAGTTTTATTTAATTCCATTGGAAGTTTTGAAGTTATTCTACACACAAGAAAAAATAACAAAGGGAAACAACTCTTTTATAGCTTAATTATGGTTATGGTTCTTGTACACTGCAATTCCTCGCAACGTGTTGTATTAGCGTATGAAGTATTATTAAATTCCATCTTGTAGTTTTAAAGTTATTCTACGCACAAGAAATAGTAAGAAAGGTTTTATAGCAAAAAGTAAGGCCAACAATAAAGGTGATATGACTTTTCAAATTGTGGAAATTCATGTATTGAGGTTTCAACTCGTCCATGGCTGGTCTTATTCAACACGAACACTAGTAATGCAACCAGTGATAACAGCATAATAATGTAATTTTACTCAATGCACAAATGTTTTGAAGAAAAGTGTCAAAATCCATTACTCGATGCAGACGATATTTAAACGCCTTTGCAGCAGATGACATTTGCGACAAAATGGGATGTTACTCATGAATATAATGGTAATGCTTTTATAACAATACTTGAATCGTTATTACAACAATTGTTCGAGAACATGTAATAGGAGCAGACGATGGGCGAGTTCATATGGGATTCGAGAATTCATTTGAACGGTGATACTTTTAACCTTAGTGACGTCATTTTGACCCTTTGACCCGAATCCGAGTAACCCATCTCAAGCATGGGGTTACTAGCGTTTCGAAATGGCGACCATCGATGATGCAGCAAGCGACGGCAATTATTAAGTGGCAAATAAAGCTCAAAGCAAACAATGTGTTGATTACAAATCCGTAAGAGGGTATTCAACTTTATTAAAAAAACACTTTCAACTTTCAACAAAATCATTATTGTACAATGGGAGACCACTTCAATCTTATGAATTCATCTGAAATTGTCTGCGCTCGAATCCGAATTGCTTCCCTTTGACATAAGACGAGGAAACACCGTTCAGATGGAAAGCATTAGACATGACGTACAGTTCTCTATCCTATGGAAAGCCCATCCGAACTCGCCATATATATCAATTTTATCTGAGGGAAGCGGTAAAACACCGTTTTCGCTAAACTATCAAGGCACTTATATTGTGGACAATCCTTTTTTTTTATTAGTAACATATTCTTGTTAAGTAACTTAATAATACTTTCAAAATCGTGTCCGTGCGAGTAAAATAAAATTACGTATTGAAGCAATAGGCCTCAGAATGCACAGAGACTAACATCAGTCAATTCCCTCTCACCACCCTACCCCGCACATCGGTCCACCTTAGTCATCACCCAAATCTCTCAGCACAGCACTCGACAACATCACATTGCATACCACTCACATGTCATCAACAACCCCCACAGCTCACCTTCCACACCACATAGGACAGCAATCACTACTCATCAACCCAATCACACAGCTCATCACTTAACATCTCACAGTACAACCCCCACAAGTCACCTTCTGCTCACATAGCTCACCACTTAACATCACACAGTACAACCCCCCACAAATCACCTTCCGCTCACACAGCTCACCACTTAACATCTCACAGTACAACCCCCACAAGTCACCTTCTGCTCACACAGCTCACCACTTAACATCTCACAGTACAACCCCCACAAGTCACCTTCCGCTCACACAGCTCACCACTTAACATCACACAGCACAAGCCCCACGATTCACCTTCCGCTCACACAGCTCACCACTTAACATCACATATCACACAGCACACAGTACAACCCCCACATTTCACCTTTAGCTCACCCCTTAACATCGCACAGCACAACACCAGGTTAATAATATGAGTTTCAGTAATATATTTTATGATATCTGCGACACAAAAAGGTACCGTATCATAATTGTATAAGTCTTTGAGTTCTGTTTTTCTACATTGTGTTTAAAACTGAATAGATACTAGTAAATATATTTCACCTATCACTAATTAATCTTCGCCTGTCTTCGTTATAATTCGGCTGATTAGCCGTTACCGATGTGGTTATTCGACCAACTAAATACGTTAAAGTGTGTGATTAAACATCACCGACCCCATAGGTGGGTTGGTAAGGGCAAAGGAGTTCCAACCATAGAGTTCACATGTCACGTGTTCGATTCCTATACTAGGCATGCAATATTCCTGTATTTGTTTCCTGAATTTTATGAGTTCGTAATATATATATTAGAATATCTCTTTTTTCTTTTCAGCATCTTACGTCTCATTCATTTTATACAGACATGGTCTCCATGTTTACAGTGTGACGTAAATGATTAGGTATAGATGCTGTGCGGTTCGTGACATGTAGGGGACGTTATGTTACATACCATTTTTTCTTTGACAGAGTTTATGTTACTAATTTCCTTATTATGCATGCCAATCCAAGATAGCTCGGTCGGTAAATCCGGGGATCTTGGGTTTGAAACCACATAACATATATAAATGAATAAATGTTGAAAGAGTCTAATTCACCATATAAAGAAGTATTGCCCTATAACGTCATGCGTAGAGGGCAGTGGCACTTCTAAAACGATCTGTGTTCAACGCCGTTTTCTACAATTTTTCAGTTATATTAGGCGACCAGTTCACAAACCCATAATTATGTTTCCCGGCTTCATTGACTGTCAGCCACTTGGTGGAAGACATTTGACCATTTCTCCAGAGCAAAACGCCAGAAGAAACAATGTCCAAATACATTAAAAGTGTGCAAGGACAAAGGTTTTCACGGTTAAATTTCACTTGCATAATATGCGATGTTCGTATATTATCTGTCATTTGTTTATTGCTTATTAAAATACTAGTTACAGCATGTTTAGATTGCGTAAATGCCCATGCAATTCTCTGTTCTCTTATATCGACATTGAACTCCTATCATATCAAAAGTGATTAAACATTGCATGTCGTTCATGTCAACAGAATAATGTTATTGAAATTTACAATAATTAGCATAATACATAATCATGATATCAGTATAGAATAAGTTTTCCAGACACAATAAAGTATATACGTATCAATTGCTATGTTTCGTAAATGTAACTGAACAATTAAATCAATTCTAAACAGTTGAAAATTACAAAATTTCATTTGTTAAGAAAGATTGCATGCGTTACATCATTGATAGTCCTTTCTGAATTTAAATGTATCATAGTTTTACTGTTAATATACCAAGTAGCGTATAAAGTAGCATTCCAATGAATACTATCTTATATACGTATACTATTTACCAATAAAATAATTATAACTTTTAACTGCTCTATTTCGAATCTAAAAATGTAAGTCCTGTTCGAATTAGAGAGTTTAACTAGCATCCCGACATGTTCCAGTTGATGGTGCCACACTCTGGCTCCGAGTCGCACTAGCCGGATTCCACTCGGATTTATGGAAGGTTGCAGATGTTATAATGTTATCTAGATTTTAAAAAAAGTATTTTTTCAATATATTTGTATATATAGTGAAATCATATTAAAGATTTATCAAACGTTCTAAAATATAAATAATTAAAAACTGTCAGAAAAAGGTTTATTTTCCATAGCTGTTATTTCATAGCCTACTCAAAATCAATGTTATTGTCTTAGTTAAATTATTACAAAAGCTGTCTGATGGAAAAGGTTAAAATAAACCTTGGTGACAATGTAACGAAAACGTTCGGTATACGTTGTATTTGATATGCAAATTCACATCACCGTTTCGAAGTGATGGAGTTTGGGATTACATATAAAAGACAAGTGGACCCCTTCAGGGTTGAGTATACTTTTCACTGAAGGGATCTTCTGCGTCTTTGGCCCGGCGCGTTACAATGCCGGCAGCGGTGGGATAAAGACAACTGCCATACCGGAGTTGCCTTACCCAAAGGTTTCCCAGGCCAAGACTCGGACGAGTCTTCTCGGAGTGGGAAGTAGTGTAGCGAAAACGTTCGGTAAACGTTGCGTTTGATATACAAATTTACATCACCGTTTCGAAGTGATGGAGTTTGGGATTACATATAAAAGACAAGTGGACCCCTTCAGGGTTGAGTATACTT